>PVJH01002347.1:0-171598 GCA_004026705.1 Nesogale talazaci | reverse complement strand
ACTGTTTACACAAAAACATTGAATTAGGTCTCTGAAGGCATCAAAACAGATCCCTGCTTTCGGTCAGGCATTCTGACCTTGTTAGGTTCTGAGACATTCAAATGGTGGCTTTTACCCCTGAGCTCAAGATATACATTAACAGTATTCATTTTATATAGGAATAACCAAAGACAGCATCTAAACATAATAATCAAAACTTTAACTTCCCATATTGTTTCCAGAAAATAACTCAGTAAATTGCAAAAACATATCTGACTTCTGGCTAGCCCAAGAAGTAACAATACTACAAGGCACAAGTCAAACAGGCATCTACTTTCCATCTTATGATTTGTTCTTCTAGTACCCCACTCCTAAGGTACCATAATGTGTTAGTCCGGGTAGACTAGAGGAACAAATTTCAAAGACTCACATATGGGTATAAAGAAAAGGTTTATATACAAGAGGAACAGGACATTGAGAAAACATCCCAGTCCATCCCAGTTAAAAGTCATAAGTCTGATACTAACCCATATGTCAAAAATCAGTCTATAAAGTCTCCTTCTGATTCATGAAGTCTCAGGTCAGTGGGTGCAGAGTCCCGGTGCTGACAGGGGTCTCCACAAGGCTCCTCGCTTCCAGAGGCAGGATCCATCAACAGCATCCAGTGGTGGCAGAATCAACTCATCGCTGGCAGAGGTCTCCATGTGGCCACCCCAGCTTCAGAGGTCTGGCTCCATCAGGGCCAAGCTGTGTAGTCTCTCCACCGGCTCCTCCAGCTTCTTGGACACTGCCATCTTGTCTTGTCCATGATTCATCATCTCTGAGACTAACTCCCAGCAACTGGGGAGGTAGTTTTGCATCTTCACAAGAGAAATATCACGAGATTTCCCAAAAGACTCAGGAGAAAGCCATAGAGGCCTCATTGGTTATTCAATGGCTATCTCCAGATTAGCAGGTTATAGTCCATCCCTACATTGCAATCATAAAATTAACATAAGCACATGACTGCCACACCTCCATCCCTAAGTCTGTCTAAACCAGCCCCCTTCCCCAGGAACCATAGGTCCAGTCATTCTCTCCTTCAAACTATCTTCTCAATTCAGTCCATAATTCTCTATGATAAGATGGGGATAAATTCAGTTACATATAGCTATAGGTTTAGTACTAAGGTAGCAGCTGGACCTTGGGTCCCCACCCAGGCACTCTCTCAATGCAAGAACATTTTGTTCTATGAATCTGGTATTCCATGATGCTCACTGGCCCAATATGATCACTAAAGTCAAATAGGTGCATAAGCAAATGTGGTGAAGAAAACTGATGGCACCAGATATCAAAGGATATAGAGTCTGGGGTCTCAAAGCCTGAAGCAGAGAAACAGCCAACTAGCAGAGAAGTATCCAAGCTCACACAGAAGAAGCACACTAGCCAATATGGCCATGAGGAATCAAAAGGATCAGGTCTCAGGCATCAAACAGAAAAAAAAAACCGTATCACTGTATACACACCTTCCTGAGGACAGGTGGGGACATGAGCAAGAGTGGTAAAGATAGTTAATGGTACCCAGCTATCAAAAGATATAGTTTCTGAGGTCTTAAAAACTTGAGAATGACCAAATGGAGCAACAAAGCCCACCATAGTAGAAGCACACCAAGCTGTGTGATTATGAGTTGTGGAAAGAACCGGGTATCAGGTATCAAAGAAGAAAAGTCATAACATTATGTGCTTACTCGCCCAACATGATCGCTGAGGACAAAAGAGTACAGAGCAGAAGAAACTGATGACACCCAGCCACCAAACGATAAAGTAACTGGGATCTTAAAGGCTTGAAGGTGAACAAGTGGCCATCTAGCGCAGAAGCAGCAACACACCAATCTGTGTGATCACGAGTGTTCGAAGGGAGCAGATATCAAATATCAAAGAATAAGAATCACATCAATAAGAATGAGGGGCAGAGCAAGGTAGGGACCCAAGGCCCACTTGTGGGCAATAGGACACCCCACAGGGGAGTCACGGGGAAGAGATGGGCTAGTCAAGGTGCAGTGAAGCAGCAAGAAAACATACAACTTTCTTCTAGTTCCTGAAGACTTCCTATCCCCAACTATCATGGTCTCAACTCTACCTTACAAATCCAGCTAGACTGAAGGAGGTACACTGACAGAGACGGGAACTGGAAATACTGAACTCCTCAGGGCCAGTGATGAGAATGGAGTTACCGGATGCATGGATGGAAGGTGGGGTGGAGAGAGCGAGTCAACTGTGGGGATTTACAGATGGCCTCCTATCTGAAGGACATACATCAGGAGCAGTGGGCAAGGGGAGATGCTGGGCAATGTAAGATATTACAAAACAATAAAAATTTATAAAGTAATGAGGACTTGGGAGGAGGGGGAAACAAAGACGGAGGGGGAAGGATGAGAAGCTGATATCAAGGTCCCAAGTGGAAAAGTGGATATTTGGAGAATGTTAATGAAAGCAGGCATGTGAAGGTGCTTGGCACAGTATATGTAACTATGTATGTGAAAAGTGATGTACGAGCCCCCAATAAAATGATTTTCAAAAGGTCTTTAAAAGACCTTTTTTTTAATTTTTAATTTTTCTTTTTAAATTTTTCTTTAATTAATAATGTAAAACAAGATAGGACTGCATCAACCTAGTTAACCTCCTAGCACCTGCAGAGCTTTAGCAATAGTCTGAATAGGTGATCACACCACTTACTCAAGTATCTTAAATTTGTTGGAGCTTATGCTAAGAAAGAAAATTTGTACTTTTATTTTGCTTTGATTTAATTTTTGGACAAAATTTTTGAAGTCTCATGTATATTTAGGTGTGCATGTGTATGAAGGGAGATGGGAGGTATATAATTGTTTGTAAGTGTGGTAGCTACCTTGTCTGGTATCAATTTGAGAATTATGAGTGAAGGGGTGGACTCTAGACACAACTAAGATATTTCCAATGATGTCTCCGTGTGTTCATGGCCTTCTGAGGTTCTGGGAGCTACTGTTATTCCTTCTTGGAGGTGGGAGACACACTGTATCTCTTGTCTCACTCTGTCCAAATATCCATGTTGAGAGAGCCTGATGGAACAAGATCTCTGCAGCCAAAGAGGCCATGTGAAGATGTTTATAGCACCACTGGATCCACAGAACTTCCCACCCACTGACCTGTGATATTGCTGCATTCTACATCATTACTTGTGCTTTGTGAGTCTGAACAGGACTTTATATATTGGTATAAGACATATGGGTTAATATCAGACTTATGAACTTGTTCTGAACTGTCTTCAGATGTTTTCTCAATGTTCAATTGCCCCTGTATATAAAGCTATTTCTTATACATATATGAGTGTCCATGAATTTGTTTCTCTAGTTTACCCAGAGTAACACAATATGTGTGTATATTTTGCTAACCTGTGATAGCCTCTTTCAAACAGATTCATTCTGCTTGCAGTAATATGGATATATCTTTACCCACATGATAATCTATTTATCCTCAAATATTCTTTTCCTTTTATTTCCAAAGATAAGATATACACCTTCAGCTCACTTCTTAAGGTCTCTATTTTGAAATTTGTAATTGGGCATGCTAAGTTTGCCTGGACTGCCTGGACACTGTCCAGCAGAAATGGGTCCTTAGGTAGTTTCTTAATCTCTGTCTCTCTAATGAACTATGATTTGGTTTCTTTCCACCAGAAGAATATTTCATATTGCCACAAACCATGTAAGCCTTGCTTATAGTTGCATTTGTAGTACCAATATAATCAGAATACTCTTTTGAAAAGAAGATGAAAAGATAGTCAGTGTCTCAGTCACTTTGTACAATGTATCTGTATAAACCAATCACTGGAGAAGGACATCATGTTCAGTAAACTGGAAGGTCTGCAAAAAATAGGACACTCTCAATGTGATCGGTGGACACAGTGACTACAACAATGGGCTCAAACAAAGAAATCAATGAGACAGGATTGTGAAGCATTTTGTTTTGTTATACAGAAGGTTCCTTTGAGATGGAGATGGCCCAAAGGCCCCTAACGAATGCACAACAACAACAACGAAAGAGTGCCTAGGACTTAACTGGTATCTAAAATATGTCATGTATCGATCTTAATCTAAAACTATTTCAAGGCAGTAAGTCCTGTCCCTTTTTCTGTGGAATGTAGGTTACAATAATACTTTCAGCTCAGGGTTCTGGTGGGGGCTTGAAAACGGTGTCCACGATAGTCTTACAAAGAGTCCATGATGGTGGTGGGCTCAGTTTAAACTTGATAAGAATCCAGAAGGTCTCAGATCTGACCGCACAAAATTCCCAGAGTGGATCTCCTAGAAAATAAACTTATGGGCATGTACCAAGCACTCTCTCACCCGCCCAGACTGCCTTACCCAGGTGTCCTTCCTATTAGGAGACACTTCCACAAAGCTGGTATTTGTGTCACATGGGGAGGTTTCAAAGTTCTGTATTTGGAAACATGAATGTGTAATGTCTCCCTGGAAATCTACACCTTCTCAGTGAAAGATACAAGTGCAGTCCAAGACAGACATGTTTAATTAGTGAGCAAACTTGACATTTCCAGTGTTTGGACTAGACAGAGGAAAAGCCAAGAGCAAACCAAGATCTTTTCTTCATCCCCTCCTTCCAGCTGTCTGACAGAGAATAATTTATTTGCTCGAAGAAGAAAATGAATGTCTTTACAATAACAAGAGAGAAAAGGCCAGAGGAACTAAGGGTGTATATTAAATAAGTGTCACCACTAAATATGTACCTTCTATCCCTTCCATTTACGCCCTGCTGGTTTCTCTGCATAGCCAGGGTGGACAGACATACACTGAAATGTCTATCTACCCACTCTCTTGGGTTCAAAGACTCAGACACACTTTCTTGCCACATGCCTGCTATCTGCAATGACAAGATTTTAATTGAACATATCTGAACCTGACTTGCATTTTTTCAAGCTGCCCCCCCACCCTAACTGGTTCATGTTGTTGCAGCTTTATGTCTGACCCCTACTGGATTTCTTGGACAGAGTAGAACTGCTCCATGGAATTTTATAAGTTGCAATGTTTACAAAAGCAGAGTGCCACATCCTTTCCCCACGGAACGGCTGTTTTTAGGTGCCATGAGTTGGTTTCGACTTATAGCTACCCAATGTATAGCAGAATGAAATACTGCCCGAACCTCCCTCTTCCTTACAGCTGTTCCTATGCTGTATTCCATTGTTACAGTCTTCTTGTCCAGAGTCTTCCTTTTTAGCTGCCTTTCTACTTTAACAAGCATGGTGTCCTTCTTCAAGGACTTAACTCTCCTGACATTTCCAAAGGTTGTAAAACCAGTCTCAAGGTCTTTGCCTCTAAGTAGCACTCTGGGCTAATTGTTCAAAACCAGATTTGTTTGTTCTTTTCCAAGTCCATATTACTTTTGATATTTTTTTATCTGCTTCATAATTTTAAAGTATTGATTCTTCTTTGGTTTCCTTATTGAATGTCTAATTTTCACATGCATATGATGTGATTAAGAACAGTTGGTTCTTATAGGCAGTATACAGTTGGGTCTTATTCTTTTTATCAATGTTGGCATTCTTGGCCTTTTAATTGATGTATTTAAATTATTTACATTTAATGTGATTATTGATATAGTTGAATTATTATTAATTAGGCTTATAAGTATCTTATAGCACAGTATTCCTAGTTCTTCCTTCACATCCTCTATAACACCACTGGCCTTTGACAACTGAAATGAATGATAGCAATGTTAAAAGCTATATTTGTAAATTGTTGGAATCACTCTAAACAAACTTTCATGTAAATTTGTAATTTCTGTCAATTACAAATAAAAAATATTCCACTGACTTACAAAAAAAGTAAAAGAACACCGTGGCTTGGCTGAGGCACACTGCATCTTAGTTCTCCAAGGAATACCCTTGCTTTTCAACATATTGCAATGGATTTGTGCAGAAGATTTACCTAATACAACATGTCTTTCAATTTCTTTCTTTTTTAAAAAAGTTATTTTATTGGGGTCTTGCACCAATGTTATTACAATCCATACATCCAACCATTGTGCCAAGTACATCTGTATACTTGTCCTCATCATTCTCACAACATTTGCTTTCTACTTGAGCCCTTAGCATCAGCTCCTCATTTTAATTTTATTTTTTGAATTCTTGATTGTTGCTTCCATGAAAATTGATTGTAGATCCAAGCAAGAGAAAATCCTTGACAACTTCAATCTTTTCGCAAATAATCATTATGTTATATCTTGGTCAAGTTGTGAGGATTTTGATTTTCTTTACATTGAGTTATAACCCCTATGGAAGGCTGAAGTCCTTCAACTTCATCAGCAAGTGTTTTAAATTCTCCTAATTTTGAGTAATCTAAGGTGCTTCATTTGCATATTGCATGTTGTTAGTAAGTCTTTCTCTAATTTTTATGCCATATTCTTCTTCATATAATTCAGCTTCTTTGATGATTTACTCCAAATGCAGATTGAGATAACATGGGGAGAGACTATAAGGCTGACACACACAACTTATACGATCTTAAACCATGTAATATTCCTTTTCTCTGTTCACACAATTGCTTCTTGACAAGTTCCACATGGGCACAATGAAGTGTCCTTGAATTCCCATCCTTCACAAGACCATGCATAGCTTGTTATGAGCTACACAGACAAATGCCTTGGCATAGCCAATAAAACACAGGCAAATGTACTTTGGTCTTCTCTGCTCTCAGCCAAGATCCATCTGCAATCAGCCATGATATCCTTTGTTCCATGTCCTCTTCTGAAACCAGTCTGAACCTCTGGCAGCTCTCTGTTAGTGTAGGACCGCACACTTTGTTGGATGATCTTTAGCAAAGTTTCACTTGTAGGTGATATCAATGATACTGTTCTATAACTTGAGCATTCTATTGTGCTACCTTTTTTTTATTGAATACACATATGAATCTCTTCAGTAAGCTGCTGAAGTCTTTCATATTTCTTGGCATAGAAGAGCAAGTGATTCCAGCAATTGAAACATATCAATTGGCATTCCATAAACTCCTGGAGCTTCATTTTTAGTTAATATTTATATTTAGTAAGTGTTTTCAGTATAGTTTGCATTTCTCCCTTCAGCATCATTGGATCTTGCTGATATACTCCCTTCTGAAATAGTGGAATATCAACTAGTTTTTAGGATCAGTGACTGTGTGTATTCTTTGCATTCTTTGCATGCGATTCAATATTTTGCCCACCAGAATCTTGAATATTCCATCTTGAGGCTTTAATTTTTTTTGTTCTTTCAGTTTAAGAAATGTGGAGTGAGTGTTCTTTTTTGGCTTTCTAACTCTAGGGTTATGCATATTTCATTGTAATATTTGACAATCTTCTAAAAACTTTCCTAGGAAATTTTCTGTTCAGCTCTTTGATTTCATCATTTCTTCCATTTACCTTTGTTATTCTAAAATTAATAACAAACTTCTGCATCTCTTTGGAGATACACCTTGATCTTTTCTTTCTTTTCAATGATCTTTTTCTGTCTTCATGAATGATGGTTTCGATGTCCTCTTACCACTTATGAGGGCTTCTGTCATTAATCTGTTCTTGAGGTGTTCTCAAAATCCATTGAGATAGACTCAAGGTCATATTTTGGCTCTCAATAACTTATTTTTATTCTCTTCAGCCTTCACCTGAACTTCCATGTGAGTCTTACATGTGGTCTGCTCCACAGTCAGCCCTTGGTCTGGTTTTACCTGCAGCTATTAAGCTTCTACACCACCTCTTCCCACAGAAATAGCCCATTTGAGTTTTGAATCTTCCATCTGGAGTAGTCCATGTATGTAGTCCCTTTTGTATTTTCTGTGAAGAAGTCATGGGTCTTGCAAAATTCTATCACAAGATCTCCAGTTTGGCTTCTAACACCATGATCATACTGTCAAACTACTGTTCCTTTCCATTTGCCTCAAGGTTTCACAATCACCAATAGTTATAAGTGCATTTTGATTGCATGTTTGGCCCATTTATGACTGAGGGTGTTGATTGAATTCTTCAATTTCTTCATCACTAGTTTTTGTTGGGGGGTGCATAAATTTGAATAAAAGTCCTATTGAATGGGTTTCCTTGAAGGAAAACTACAGACTGCATAATACCATCTATACTCGTATATAAGCTGGGTTTTCCAGCACAATTTTGATGCAGTTTTGTGGTAAAATTAGGTGCCTCTGTTGTTATTTGGATCAGCTTATACTCTGGCCTATATGGTACTTCAAAATAGATCTTAAAATGCCCCTTTTAACTATGAATGCAACACCATTTATCTTGATTGTGTAAACATAATAAACATAAGGCTTTCTGATTCAAAACATCTGATAACCGTCCAGTTCATTTGACTAACACATAGAATTTCAATCTTTATGTGTACCGTTTCATTTTGAAAACTTCCAATTTTCCTAGATTTTTACTTCAGACACTCCAGATTCTGATTGCTAGGTTTTGCAGCTATTTCTTCTTTCCTTGAATTGTGTTCCATCTGCAAATACAGATCCAAAAAGCTCTATCTGCACAGGCTTTACTCCGTTTACATTATCATGGCCAACTCTACTTTGACAAAGCAATTTCTCCTTAGTCACATTTTGAGTGACTACAACCATAGGGACCCACCCTCTGTCACTATATCTGACAATGTTCTGCTTTCATTCCTTTGATCTTCAGTATCTTACAATGTTTCATAGCTTTCCATAAGCTTTTCAGCAGCTATTTATTCAAAGTGGGCAGCTGAGTCCTTCATAGGAATAGCTAGGGGTTTCAACTTGTCAGCCTTTTGGCTAGAAACTATAACTTAAATACTGTCTCATCATTCCTTAGTTGATTGCATTAGTCAGTCTTTTAACTTGGTCTCTTCTCCTCCTGGTCCCTCCTTTTCACGCTTCCCACTGCAAGCCAGTCTACACATTTCTGCCAAGCAATTTTTTTTTGCTCTGCTTATACACACTTTCTCTAGCAAAGGTTTCAGTAGTTCCTCATTTATTAAACAGTATTGATCAAATATACTTTATGTTCACTGAAGATTAATGAAAATTAAGAATGTTTCAAGATAAGGCTGCAAATTTTAACCCATAGCCTGGTTATTTTTTCCCTTCCAACACACGTCAATCTTATGTTCTAGATGGACCCACTGTCCATTGTTTTTCCAACATTATCTGAAATATCTACCTTCTTTAGACTGAATATTTTCTACAAAAATGAACACTTTTACAATAAGAAGATTTTTATTTCTCATACCTTTGTTTACACAGATTTTGTTGTCAGGTGATCCCAATTCTTAGAGACTCCATCTACAGAAGAGAGAAACATTTTCTGGTCCCTCACTATTCCCCGCTCATTATTGCTGTCACTGTGTCAATTTATCTGTTTTGCTGACACTTTACAAAGTTGTTGGAATAGTGTCTGGGGTCCTAAATACTTTCAAACAAACAGTCATCTAACTGAGGTGTCACTTAAGTCCACATGGAAGAGGCATATCACCCTGTGTGATACAAAGATGAAAATAACAAAATCCAGATATGTGAAGGGAAAAGTGTCAGAGCTTAACTTGTAGAAGGCGTTGGAGGACAGTGGGAACCCAAAATCCATCTACAGAGTATCTCTTTGGATTGGGCCTCTGGTAGATCACCTCAAGTCACAGGTTATGAGCCCCAGCAGGTTTACAGTCAGACAGAGATCACGGTAAACTTGATCATGCTGACTTGAACCATGGTGCAATATATTTGATCAGCCGACTGCTCTCTTGACTCCCCTCAGATTTGCTCCATGCTCAGATAGTTCTCAATTGTTCTAAGAAAGAAATTTCTTCTCTGGTTTTTAAGATATTATTGGTGCTTTTTTCTTTATTACTCAGTATTGTATTTGTATCTTTATATTAATAATATTATTATTTTCTTCTTTTGGTTTCATTGGTATTCCAGTTTAGGAAGCACAGAAAGAGCAGATGCATAGAGACAATAACTGATGTAATAGTTTATCGGGAATGGGGGGCAAGGAGAGAATTGGGGAGTTATCTATGGATGTGGAAGAATGATAATTGGCTGGGATGGTGTATATACAACCCTTTTAGAAGTAGTTTTACTATTGAATTGTATTATATGTGAATATTATCAAGAAAACTGTATAATAGTATAAAGTAGTATCAAGAAACTGCTATATCAAGAAAAACTACTGAAAACCAACCTTGACCTACACATCCCATAGATGAAAGATAAAGAGCATTTGCTTAGGGGGTATTGCATTCATTTTAATGGTGGTAGAACAAGTTGAAGAAAGATAACAATAACAATAAGAAGAGCATAATAATTATATTGAATTATACATAAAGAGCTGTTGAATTGGTGGTTATTTTGTTGTGTATATTTTTGCCAAAATTGAAAAGAAAATTACATAAATAATGATGAGTATGGGAAAAAGAATGTGTTCTAGAATTGGTTGTGGTAAAAATTTTACAACTTCTTGACATATTGAATTGTGTGGTATGTGGAGAAAAAGTCAATAAAACTGGTCTTAAATTTTTAAAAAATAATTAATTGGGGGCTGAGCCCCAGTGGCGTGGTGGTTGTGTGCGGGACTGCAGTCCACTGACTTGGCAGTTTAAATCCAGCAGCAGCTCTCCAGGAGCAAGGCTGGATCTCCCACTTCCACCAGAGGGCAGTAATGCCAAAAAAATAATAATCAAGTGGGAGAACAATGTCTAACATCAGCAGAGCCTAATAGGATGATAAAAAAAAAACCTCTAATGTGCAAACAGAGTTAATTTAAATGGGTACACAGATAATAAAGGATGGTAGATATATACAACAATGGAAAACAAAGATAAGAAACTGCTATTCCCATAAAGCAGAAAGGGAAATGAGAGGAGGTGTTTTCAGTCATCCTTAATCATTCATTGGAAGCTGGAAATGTGACAAGTCATCAAGGAAGATGTTGGACCTCAACAGAGAGACAACTAAAGCAGAGATTTTGTTTCAGTTGTCAAGCATAGGAGTAACCCGGCTTCTCTCTTCCTCTTGTAACCTGTGTCTCCACCACTGCCTGCCTTTGGTTGGACTATAATGGAGGTAAATCAGCAGGATAATTTGTAGCATTCATCCCGAAGACATAGCCCCTCTGTTCTGTGGTTTACCTTGCCATAGCAGGGGCATGGTGGAATGAGTACAATCCAAGGCATATACTTCCAAAACGAAAACACTTTATTGGTTTTTTTTTGGGGGGGTGCACCACTGCCTCTGATGGTCGTGGGAGCTACCCAGCGCTTCTCCTGAGAGCCACCACTGGATTTGAACTGCCAAACCCGCGAGCCGGGGCTCTGCCCCTTTATTGGTTTTTTAATGAACTGTGGGATATAAAGAACCCACCTATGTTTTTGTCATAGGATTTAGTGGGAAGTGGGTATTCCTTGTTTAGTGTGTACTTTCATCTTATGGTGGCCTGTATAATTGCATGAATGTGAATAAGCAGGCCTCATCCTACCAACCCCAGGAATAGATGTGCCCCCAGTAGTTATATCAATATCCACATTACTTTAATTTTTTGAAATATCATTCAAAATGGCTTCCTTAACCGAAATGCATGGTTTCAACAATGAATTCGAAGCAGAAAATAATCTGTCTTGATTTATTCAGCAAGTTCTACTATGAAACTTTACATATGAAACACTTTTAAGAAATTGTTATGGCTTATTTCTACATTTAAATCATTTTATTGGGGGATCATGCAACTCCTCACAATCCATACACCCATCTACTGTAGAAGACACACTTGTACATTTGTTGCCATCATCATTTTCAAGACATTTTATGTCTACTTTATCCCTTGGTATCAGCTTCTCCTCCCCCCCCCTTCTTCTTCCCCCACTCTCACTCCCTCATGAATCTTTGATAATTTTTAATAATTATTATTACTTTGTCATGTCTTACACTGACCACTGCCTCCCTTCACTTTTTCTGTTGTCCATCCCTCTGGGAGGGGGCTATAATCAGCTCATTGTGATTGGTTCCCCCTTCTCTCCCCACTTTTCCCTTCTGCTACTGGTATCACCTACTGATATCACTATTCTCAATATTTGTCCTGAGGAGTTTATCTGTCCTAGATTCCCTGTGTTTCCAACTCTTTTCTGTACCATGTACATGCTCTGGTCTACTTGAAATTGTAAGGTAGAATTGGAAGCCATGATAGTGGAACATGGGAGGAAGCATTAAAGAACAAGAGGAAATTTGTATGTTTTGATGGTGCTATACTGCATCTTGACTAGCTTGTCTCCTCCCCATGACCCTTCTGTAAGGGGATGTCCAACTGCCTACAAATGGGCTTTGGGTCTCTACTTGGCACTCCCCTCATTCACAATGAGGTGACTTTTTCGTTCTGGCTCCTTGATGCCTGATACCTGATTCTGTTCATACCTCATGATCACATAGGCTGGTGTGCTTTTTCCATGTGGGCTTTGTTGCTTCTTAGCTAGATGGCCACTTACTAATCTTCAAGTCTTTAAAATCCCAGATGCTATATCTTTTGAGCCAGGCACCATCAACTTTCTTCCCAACATTTGTTTATGCACCCATTTTTCTTCTGAGATCATGTCAGGAAGGTGAGTATCAAGGAATGCCAGCTTATTAGAACAAAGTGTTCTCTCCTTGAGGGCATACTTGAGTGGAGACCCAATGTCCATCTGCTACCATAATAGTGAAGCTATACATATGTGTCCATAGATCTATTTCCCTATCGTCACATATAAATATATTTTCATATGTACACATCTATATTTAAACCTCTATAAATGACCTTTGCCTACTACTTATCTCTATTTCCTTTTACTGTCCTCTTGTTCCATTACCATGTTCATGATAGATGTATGGACATGTGAGCTAATATTTGGGTTTCAGTAATTAATCCCTCTTGGTTATATTGTCCTTGATCAAGCCCCAGCAGGCCTGCTACACTCTCCTCACCAAGAATTTTAGTTTGTGTGTTGTTCTCTTGTTCCTGAATTTGTTAGCACCCACTTTCTTTCCCTGACTCCACCTTTCCCCTGTCCCCCAAGGAATCCTCAGTTTCATTGTTCTCCTCTGGAATGTTTATACCACCTATCTTATCTAGCTAGACATGCTGAGACAATAATAAGCCCAAAAATAAGAGAGAAAAACAAAGCAACAAAACAACTACAACAAAAGCAATGACAAAAAAAGGTTTGCAAATAGTTCAAGGTCTGTTTGTTGACCTTTGGAAGTGTTTCCCAGTCGAGTAGGATGACATGCCGTGCTCTGGCCCCACAGTCTACTTTTGCTATTCCATACGGAATCCATTGCTTTGCTCCTCTCAGTGTTCTGGTGCACTCCTTTGGTGCTAAACCCTGGTGTGGGGAAGTCAGATCAGGCACAATTCCCAACTATGTCTTCAGAGTTGTCCCCCATAGTGCTATGGGTTTGCAAGGGAAGTCATGGCTCATGGTGGGGCTGGTGCTATGGTTCTCTCTGTGCGTTGGCTGCTCAGAGCATGAATATCATCCTTGGGGTTTGGTGAATCAGGATGTGCTCCACTCTCTCTCCCTTCCCTGTTGCTTGATCCTGTGTCCTCTGATCAGATGTGTCCCTCTCCCTGTGCTGTAGCTTCAGTGGGGTATTCTGAAGTGAATTCTCCTGAGGAAAGAGGGGGTGCTGTTCACACAGTTAGGATTGGGGAATACAGCTTAATTCTATCTTTTGTGCTATGCTTCTAACAGCGTTTCTCTATGATCCTGAATTGAGAAAAGCTACACAAGGATAGGGAATTTCATCTTATGTACTTTGGCCATTTTATCAAGATAGAGCACCCTGGAGAAAAGCATTATATTTTGGTAAAGTAGATGATCTGCAAAAAAAATGGGACACTCACAGATTAACACTATGGATTTAACAATAGACTCAAACATAATGACAATTATAGGCACAGCGTAGGGCCAGGCAGCATTTTATTCTGTTGTATATAGGATCACCTTTATATGGAATCAACTCAGTGATGCTTAGCAACAACTACAGTAACCTACTGACTGTTGCCTGGGATTGGTCTCACCAAGTTCAGCTCTTAGTTTTTGAATTTGCACTAGGAAGTGTGTCATTCTTTGCTAACACCCAATGGTGTGAGGGGCTTCCATTCACCTCCTTAAACCCTCTAATAGTACCCTTATCCTCAAAGGGTAAGGAGAGTGTTCCACTGGGGGGGGGTAGCAAAAAACCACCAAACTCACTGCCATCAAGTGGATTCTGACTAGACAGCAGAGAATACAATTAAGATTGTGAGCACTAATCTCTGGTTTGGGCTTCAAATTTATTTCCTGGTTTCTTTGGGTTGCTGATTTGAGGTCACAAGAACTCTCTAAAGTCAGAGATTTCTTATTTAAAATGTAGACAGCAGTAGCACCTACCTCTTATTTTATTGTGAAGATCAAAGAAAAAAGGTCTGTGTAAAGTACTTTGCACAGACACCAGTATATGACGCTTCTTTGGAAATTCTGAGATTTCACCATTTTTTTCTTATAATTATAGAGGAAGTATCATGATAGATCATAGATGTATGGACATGGGAGTTAACAGCTTCTTCCTTTTCATCAGGCAGACATTGTATTGGTGACTGTCTGGGATAATTATTGGGCTGTTAACTCTAAAGACAATAGTTCAAAACATCACCAGCCACTGAGTGAGGGAAAAATAAGGCAATTTGCTCCTATAAAGCTTTTCAGTCTTTAACACCCTTTAGATGGTCAATAAGGATCAAAATCAACTCAATGGCAATGGGTGGGTGGTTGATTTTGGAAGGTGAGCTAATACACATAGTTTTGGAATTTCATAAATTACAAGATAAAAACCCATTGCTCTGTAGTCAATTCCATATCATGGTGACCTGATAGGACAGAGGAGAATTTCCCCACAGGATTTCCAAGGCAGTAACTTTTTGTAGAATCAGATTGCCTGATCTTCCTTCCCTGGAGCTACTGGTGAGTTCAAACTACAAACCTTTTGGTTGCCAAAAGTGGTTGTGGTTTGATCACACCCATTTAAACTGAGTGCTTAAACAGTGTCCTACAACTGGTAGGGACTTTAAAGATCTAGTCTTCTTGCACTGTATGGAGAGGAGAACTAAACCCATAATAAGTATATCCTCCTTTTTGAAACATACATCATCCAGAAAAAAAGAGAACATAAAGATAGCTTGATTGATTGGTTGATTGCCGTCAGTGATCCCAACTCAAGCCAACCACATTTGTGTAGAATAGATCTGTTCCAAAGGATTGCCAAGGTCACAGACCTATAAACATTTAAGCCTAAAACCTATAACTCAGAAATAACTCAGCTAAAATGTATCCCTATGACCATTTATTCTTTTTTTTTTTGGGGGGGGGTGGGGAGGTTCACTTCCCTCTGGTGGGAGGAGGAGGCCCAGCTTTGCCCCTGGAGAGCTGCTGCTGCATTTGAACCACCAACCTAGTGGGCTGCAGTCCTGCACTCAACCACTACGCCACCGGGGCTCACCCAATCATTTATTCTTTTGACCACAAATATAGCCTTTTAAAATAGACACGGAATTATAATGTACTTACTGACTAGTAATCATTTTTCCAAGTAACACCATTTCTCCTGTATTTTTCTATGCCATTACTGATCATTTGAAAAGATTGTATTGGTATAAAGAAATTCCACTGCTGATGACTCCATTTTTACTCATCATGACCACTGTCGGGCTTCCCAAACTATGAATTACTATAGGACCAGAAAGGCTCATATTTCTTCTGAGAAGCAGTGGTGGCTTGGCTGCCCGCCTCATTAACCAACTCAAAATCGAACCCATCATGCCATTCAAGTCAAAAGCAAACTCACTGCTATTGAGTCACTTGTGACTACCCTACAGGACAGGGTAGACCCACTCTTGTGAATTTCTGAGACTGTACCTCTCTACCAGACACGTCTCTCTCCTGCAGCGCAGCTGATGGTTTCAAACTGGTGAGCTTGAAGTTAGCAACCCAAAGCACAACCACTCTATAACCTGCTCTTTCTAAGGGCGCGATGGTTTATTTAACCAATTCACTTCTAAAGATCCCTTCTGTGAGCATTCAGCCTCCAATTTTTCACCATTGTAAATAAAATTTTTAAAGATCTTTTGAAAGATACTATAGTCTTCTTCCTCTGATCATCTTGTATGATTCCACCTAAATTGAAACATTAAGTTATCAAATAACTGTCTGCACACAGCAGGGGGGTTTCTCATATGGTCGTTTTATCTAATCTGATAGCTTGGCCATGAGGTCCGTCCCTGTGAGACTTCGATGAGGCAATCTGAAGAGTAGCTTTGCATCTTGCTGACTTGGTTGGGATATATCCAGCTATTTGCTTTAGGTTGTAGGCCAGAGTAAGAGGTACAAGGCCTTCGAGGAAGCTCGGCAAATGCCTTAGTAAAGAGGATACATAATGTCACAAGTCTGACTCCATGAGGGATTGAGTTGTCTACTTTCTAATGGTCTGTGGGGAAACTTTATGATATGTGTTTTGTCTCACTGATATTTGCAAGTTGGAGAAAATAAAATCGACACTGATTCAAAATGATTTACAAGCCAGTGGTCAATACTCTTTAACCTCCAAAGCTCACTGCCAACTCATAACAATCCTGGACAATGTCCCAAATGGTAAATATTTATGGGAGCAGATGACCTCATGTTTCTTCTGAGGAACCAACTGGTACATTTGAATCAACAATTTTGTGGTTAGCAGATGATGTGTCAGTCTCTAAATTAGAGTTTATCTGAAAACCAAAAGGTTGAAAGTCTGTGTTCCCCAAAGGTATCTCAGGAGAAAGTCCTGGAGATCTACTGAAAAAAGCTATTGAAAACCAATGGGTACGAGAGTTGGATATAATCAGCCTAGATAACTGATTTCCTGGGGATAATTTGGGCATTCTAGAAATTACCTCTTGACCCCAAATTTGCTCCCTAATAACTGGTGACAGTTCTTGAAATTTCACTCCACCAAGAAAATAGTGGTAAGCCTTCTAAAAATTCTTCTGGTACTACCCACAAATCCCAGGGAAAAATTGCATACTTATCTATATTCAAAGGAGACTTGGTGGCAGAATGGTTAATTGAGAAAAGCAAAAAGAAAGTACAAAAATAAAAAATAATCATGGAAATAACCTCAATATGTAGGTTAAACACATACTACTGATGCTACAGACAGCTTAGTGATTGAAAAAATAGCTGTTTTTAATAAAATCAGTAGTCTGCACCACAGAAATATAAAGCAATAGAAAATAGCAGTGAAAACACAAGAGAATAGAAACTGTGGTGTTCAAAAGGCTATGTTTGTTTATGAAAGATACATGACCACGAAGTACACTTGTAATCTACGGAAGGAGTGAGAAATCACATTTGATAGTAATAACGACAAAGAAGTAAAATTTTTAAAGTGTGAAACACAAATATTATCATAATAGTCATATTGATGGAGTGTTACAAATAAGATAAAACTAAAATATTAGCCAACAATAATATGAAGTGTGAGTTTAGATCCAAGAACTTACAAGATGCAGTTAGAGTGCATAGGAAAGCCTGGGTAGTGCAGTGGCTAACATTTCTCACTGCTACATGAAAGGCTGAAGATTCAAATCCACCCAGAAGCCCCTCAAAGTTAGTCTTGGTAGTCTACTTTTAAAAATCAGCCATTGTCAATGGGTGTGTAAAATTGGCCTGCATACAACTGATGTTGTTAGGGATTGTGATGGCAGTTGTATGGGCCCTCAATAAAATGATTCATTAAAAAAAGGGGGGGAGGGGGAAGGGGAGGGCTTTGTTTGTTTGTTTGTTTGTTTGTTTGTTTTTTTAAAAAGGAGCTTGTACCAAGGGCTCAAGTGGAAAATGTTTGGAAATATATGTGGCAACATGTGTGCAAATGTGCTTGATACAAATGATGTACTGAATGTTGTAGTAGCTGTAAGAGCCCCCAATAAAATTAAAAAAAAATCAGCCATTGACAACCCTCAACAGCAGAGATCTACTCTGACACACATGGGACCACAGCGAGACTGAATCAACTGAATGGTGATTTTTTTAAAATGGGAAAAATAATTTGAGGCATGTATAGAAAAGGGTAAAGGCAGTTATCAGATGACCAAATATATAGCTTATAACTTCCAACTCAATAGAAGATAAATGAAATATAGAAAACTTGGTAAACTCAAGTAAGGAAAAAAAGCAGGGTAAAAAAAATCAAAAAAGTTTTAAAAGACAAATAAAAATCACAAGTAAAACATGTCCAAATAAGCTAGCATTTAAAATGGATACAAAGAGATTAAATTTTCCTTTTCAAGTGACCAAATCTAATTCTGAATTAAGAGATCCTGTTACTTTCAAAAAAAGCTTGCAAACAAAAGAGCTGAAAATTAAAAATTAAGAAATTATGTAGTATGCAAAAAGAAAGCAGCTAGTGTATTACTTCTGACTAAATAGAATTTAAAGTTAAAGCATAAGATAAAAAAGGAGTATAATGTCATAATACAATAAATTAAATACACTAGGAGACAAACGATTATGCACATAATTACTTAAGTGCAAAATAAAGCCAAAATTGCAATTTTGCTTGTAGCTTTAGTACCTGATGAAACTCTCCGCCATTTGCTCAAGGAGGCAGGACACTTAGCACAGCATTGTTTGCAGTCACACCATTGGGGGTGAGGGACAGGTCAAGTTGGAGTCCTGTAACAGAAAAGTGGGTAAACACATTACTATGCAGCCACATATGAGTAACTGCATACATTTACAGGTTGGTAACTACTCACCTTTCACTGCTGATTCATAGTGATCCTATGTAAAATAAAAAGATACAATTCCTGGTCCTGTGACACCTTCAGAATTTCCTGCTGAAGACCCTTGTTGTAGCCACTGTGGGAATTCATCCAATGGCAGGCCTTGATCTTTCCCTCTGCTCTTCTGCTTTCCCATGCATGATGCCCTTTCCAAGAACTGATCTCTCCCCATCGCATGCTCAAAGGACGTGAGTCAAAATTGCCCACCCTCCCTGCCAAGGACCATTCTAGTTGTGCTTCTTCTAGGACAGATGTGCTTGTTTTTCCAGATGACCACATTATTCTCAATATTCTTTGCCAACTCCATAATTCAAAATGCATCAATCCTTCTGTGTATTTCACTATTCACCGCTGTCCAATTTTCATATGGCTATGCCATGATGAAAAATACCATTATATGAGTCAAGCACACCTTCGTTTACAAAGTGACAGACACTTTGTAGACCCACTAAAAACTCTGGTGCCAAAAATAGACTCACTGCAATGTACCATTTGATTTTTTGGTTGCTGCCTTCATGAGCATTGACTATCAATCCAAGAAAAAATTAATTTGTAACAACTTTGATCTTTTCTCTGTTTACATGACATTATGTATTGGTACAATAGTAAGGATTTTGATTTTCTTTACATTGTATTGCAATCCATACTGAAGTCTGTAATCCTTAATCTCCATCAGCTGGTCCTCAAGTGTTCCCTTTCAGTGAGCAAGTTTATGACATCTACATATAGCAGGTTACTTATAAACCTTCCTCCAACTCTAATGCTCCATTATCCTCTGTATAATCCAGCTTCCTGGGTCTTTTGCTTAGCCTTCAATTTTGTTATGTTTGTATGGTTAAAGTCTATAACCCTGACATACATCTTTCCTGATTGTAAGCTGAGCAGTGATCCCTTATTCTCTCTGTAAGACTGGCCCTTGGTTCACACACAGATTCTATGTAAGCACAATGAAGTATTATGTAATTCTCATCGTTCTCAATGTTGCCCATACTTTGTTATGAGTCACACAGTCAAAAGCCTTTTATTGTTAATACAACACAAGTAGTCATAATTGTAGCTTTCTTTTTTTGCGCAAGCTCCATCTGAGAGATTTACATAGAAAACCATTGGAAGACATGCCCGCCCCTCAAAACACATCTGTACTGCTTTTAAATCTTTGGAAAATTATTGTGGCAAAACATATACAATGAAACATGTGAAAACTCCAGGGGACATTTTTTTCTTTTCTTTTTTTCTGTTTCTTGAAAGTTTTCCATCTTTGATGGGGTATGATTTTTCTTATCATTTTTCTACCATTCATTTTAGAACATTTGAATTTTCCTTCTCTGAGAGATTTCTGCCTTGCAGGTTTCAGCATTGTTAGATGTTAATGTATAAAATAAAGTTTGTCCTCTTAATCATTTGAAGAGGCATAAATTACATCTGGAAAGTGCAAATGTCACCATTACCTCTTTCTAAAACTTATATATCATGCAAGACAGAATTCTATTATCTTTTAATGTATAATTCTCTATTTTCCCTTTCACTGACACCAGCTGACTTCTGACCTACATTGTTTCCATGATATTGTCTAACCCAGATATTTCATATTATTGTCATTATATGACATACTTTTGGATTTAGCTTCTTTCAATGTTTTGAAGGGTAATCCATGTGGTAGCATGTATCAGAACTTCATCCCTTTTAATGGAGGAATAATATTCCATTAATGGCCACAGCAATAGACTTAAGCACACTAATTATTATAAAAATGGCACAGGAATGAGCAACATTTGTTCTACGTTATACAAGGTTGTCAGGAATTCTGTCTGATTAACATCAATAACTGATATTAGACATATATTACACATGTTGTTTACCCTTTCATCGGTTACTGGACACAAATTGTTTCCACTTTGGGGATGTTGTGAATAATATTGCAGTTAACAATGATCCCATTGAAACCCTGCTATCATGTGTCTGGAGTGAAATTCCTAGAATATGTACTTAGATTACATCCACTCTTTGATTTAATAAAATTATATTTGTGATTCTTTGGTGTATATTTTTTCTATCTGATTTTATTTTCACAAAAACAGAACAAATCTATGGGAAAATCAGGGAAAATAGAAACAGTTTGACTTCCAGTCATGAGGCACTAAGGTTTATGTGACTACCCCCAACCATGCCTACTTTTCTTGGAAGGTCAATGAACCTTTCTCAAACTTACCAGAACACATAGACCACTCCTCAGTCAACAGCAAATTATTCCTATCCCCATTAATTTGACAGTTTTCCACTGTTCTGTTCCATGTCTGGACTCTGATATCATATAAAATTTTGATATAAGTAATTTACACAATGCAATCAGATGTGCATAAAAGTAGCGTTCTTTGCATTCTTTCATTGGGTTGATGTGCTAGTGGTCCCATTTTGTTGAATGGTGTGATGAGAAATTAAAAACTTAAACTTTCCAATCTATCTCTTTGTACCAAGGAATTACTTGTCTTGGGTAAAAGTCAAAGTTTAATCGAGGAAATCTCCCCTTCTCACTTCTGGCTTTTGAAGATGACACTGAATTCACAGGAAAGTTTGTGTAGTTGCTGTTGCTTTTAGGGGCAGTCCAGTGAGGCCTGTCTGACTCATTGTGACCCTATTTAAGCAAAGTGAAGCACTGCTAAATCCCATGCCATCTTCATGATTTTTTTCTTATGTTTGAGCCCATTGATATAACTACTATGTCAAACTCTCTGGTCAAAAGTACTTTTTTGGCTGCTCCAGTACTTTATCAAGCATAATAATCCTTCTCTGGGGATGGTCTCTCTGACAATATGCCTAAAATATGCCACTTGCAATCCTTGTCTCTAAGGAGAATTTTGGCTGTACTTTTTCCACACCAGATTTATTTGTCCTTTTGGAATTCCATTGTCTTTTCAATACTCTTCTCTAGTCTCATAATTAAAATGGATTGATTCTTCTTTTGTCTTATGAAATGTTCGATTTCACGTGTCTGAGGCCATTGAAAATGTCATAACTTAGGTCAGGTGTACGGTGCGCCTCAAAGTAATCTCACTGCTTTTCAATACTCTAAAGAGGTCTTATGCTGCAGGTTTCACAATGTAATGCATCCTTTGATGTTTTGACTATGGTTTCCATGAGAAGATCCAAGCAAGATTAAAATCCTTTAAAACATAACCTTTTCTCCCATTATCATGTCGTCTCCTGGTCCAGGGGTGAAGATGCTTGCTTTCCTTACATTGAGTTGTAACTCATACTCAAGGCTGACTCACATTCTTGATCCTCATCACCCAGTGACATATAGGTTATGAATTGGGCTGTGAATGTCAAGGGCAGCAATTTAAAACTACCAGCTGCTCTGTGAGCCCATAAACAATCCCTGTCCTTGAATCTCACAGGGGAAGTTCTACCCTGTCATATAGGGTTTATATAAGTCAGTATTAATGTGGTAGCAGTGCGTTTTCATTGGTGTGTTTTTGCTTGTTTGTTTGTTTTTATTTTTGTTTTAATATGACAACCATAAGCATATTGGAGGTGAGTTACTCAAACTTGTGGTGCAACCTGACATAACAATGTGTCTGAAATTGAGGAAAGAATATAGAAAGGAGTTTACTTCACAGCACCTACCTCCTGCTCTCTGTAGCATCGGACAAAGTCTGATGGTGACAAACCAGAAGTATAACACATGGAATATTATGTGGCTAAAGTACTATTCTTAAGACTATTTTGAAATCCCCTTTTACCTATATAAACTCTCCTAGGTTTTTTTCTTCATTACTGTCTACTCTCCTCACTCATACAACAGACATCTGGGCATTTGTTTTAAAATATCACACCTGAAGTCAGCTCAGCTTGAGACATTTAAAAATAGTCAGCTCAAGTAACAAAGGTGTTTACCAGAAACAAACACTGTTAACAGCTCCTCCTAGACACACTTCAGGTTCCCACAGGGTGACAGAGTTGAAGTGTGAACAAGGACCTGACCTTATCCCATCCCCCCAACCTCCACACACAGCCTTCTATTGCTCTCTAAGGCCCTGGCATCCAAATTCCAGGCTACCGAACCTGAAAGAAGTGTGTCTCCCTGCAGACGGATCCTTGAAACGTTGTCAGAGTGTGATTACCTTTGTCGTGAAGTGCCATGGAATCAGTTCTGACTCATAGTGACACCATGGGCAACAGAAAGAAACATTCTCCAGTCTGCGACATTCTCATAATTCCTATTTTTGAACTCAGCACTGCAGTTACCGTGTCAATTCCTCTTGTTGGTCTTTCTCTATGTCACTGCACCATCACTTTATTGTAACAGGGAGGATTATGGTGTCAACCTGTCCAATAAACACATGCAGGGTTAATAAGGTTAAAGCTTGATTGAAGCAAAATGATAAATGGCTCAGCGAGCTTTACCCTTCTGCCTCTTGCTCTCCGATGATCAGCTGAGTGTGCACCTAACTTAGCCACTTCTCTGCCTCAACTTGCGGGTTACACTCCTTATGAGACACCCAACCCGTGAACTGTGTCACTGTAGTTTAGTTTCCCTTAAGACCTGCTTCACCACACTGCTGGTGTATACAACACTTGAGTTGGGGACTGTTGCACCCTGTCATCTGTCTGACTGTTGATGACCTGCCCTGCTGTTTGCTTGCTGCCTGTGACAGGATTTCCTGTACTGCTACAGAGAAGACTCAGGGGTCAGTTTTCTTGACTTGCACCCTGCAGCCCAAGTGAGTTGGACTGCCAGTGTATTTACTGTCTCACAGAAGTGAATTGAACTAAGCCATTTGTACTGCTCTGTGGACTAATTAGCTGCCTATTTCTCATGTTGTATATCTATCTGTCTATCTACCTATCTATCATCTCTCTATCTATCATCAATCATCTACCTACAAAATCATAAGTGTCTTGGTTTTGTTTCTCAAGATAATTCTGTCTAACACACTTTATCAAGCATGATGTCCTTCTTCAGAGACTAGACTCTTTTGACAGGATGTCTACAGGAAGTGAGATGAAGTCTCACCATCCTTAACTCTAAGAAGCATCTGACTGTGCTTCGAAGACAGATTTGTTTGTTCTTTTGGCAGTCCATGGTTCTTCATCAGAACTTTTATATCTGTTAATATCATTGATATTAAGAATTTTATCCTAGCACGCCTCATACTGTATTATAGTATTCCTTTATATAAAGACAGTGTTGTAATTAAGAAAACAGGCTTAGAACTATACTGGATGGCTTAAAGTTTCTGGTGCTGACACTTCCTATCAACTTGAAATGAGCGATTTTACCCTATTTCTTAGTTTTCTTCTCTGAAAAAAAAAGGGAATATGGTATTTTTTGTCTCACAGAGTGGTGATAAAAATTGAAAGGTAAACATGTAAACTCTTTATGAAGAACAAATTAAAATTTTCAATTAATAATATGTACATAGCATGTTTTCCTCAGGTAAGGTGGGATTGTAAGCTCCCTAATGTTAAAGAGATGCTCATGATTTCAAGGGCTTCTAGCAACCTGGACAAGATGTGGTTGGTCCAGTATATAGGCTTTGGTCTTTATAAGATAAATATATGTTTACGAGATTACTGTATAAAATTTACTGATTCTCAAACAAAGGAGTACAAATACTGCTCACCACCCCCTTATATGCACTTCATATGAACCGCCTCATAATAAAAAGACCTGGGGCACATGAGATGGGACCCTTCCTTCAAGAAGTGGGGAAGGGAGAAGACTATCCACTTGGTGCCATGCAACACTGAGACAAGGCTGCCACAAATCAACAGACCCTTCACAGGAATGAGAGGAGAATCGGATTAAGACTGGGGAGGGAAGCACTTTCATTTCTGTTGGTAGATATGGTGGATAAATGGGGAGGAGCAACCTCACCTCTGGGAAGGGTTGCAAAACAATAATTTTAGGGAACCCAAGGGGAAAATAAACCAGGCTCTATGTTCCTGGAGTGACATTTTTTAGTACGTTTCTATTTAACCTTGACTAACCACACCATGATCTAAGCACTATGATGTCATTAAATAACGACCTTACAGAAACATAGCATCCCCCAATGGACACACCAAAAGGACTCCATGGACTTCCAACTGAATGAACTGGGCCCTAACTCTAGACTACCTGTAGCCCTTGAACTTAGAGCTGAAATTCCAGCATGGCAGAGGAAACAAATAATGGTCATCCAAAATTGTGGAGATGCCGTTATTGGACCCTGATTGGGACTGCTGGCTTAGGGGGTGTCTAATGAAAAGGGACTCAGAACCACCATATATTTAATATCTCAATGCTCCCCTTGCATTAATATGACACATATTAATTTGAATGTCAGGGATCTGCCTTTGTATAGAATGTTATAGGAAAATTTCACTTAGCAATAATCCTTATGCTCAATTTAAACAGATCTCAATATTTTAAGAATTCAATCTATACAAAGCAACAACCCAAAAATTGCAATTGACAACTGGATTATGCGCTAAACTCCTCATCTCAACAGTACCTTAAGTTCTATGCCATTGAATAAATTATTGATGTTGCAATCACCTTACACTCCAGGGGGATGGTTGACAATGTCTTCCTTTTTTTCGGGGGGGGGGGGTTGTTTTGTATTTATGTTGACTTTTTTATTTTGTTTCTTTGTTATGTTATAAAATAATATGACCTATGTATTCTGGCCTTCCACTTAATTCACAGTCCAAGGACAGTTAATTCTTATAAGGTGACTCTGATCAGTACTCACCTTCATGAAGAAATCACTGAATATGAGGGTAAAAAGTGTGGGGAAAAAAAGCAGATGGTGCCCAGCTATCAATTGGGACACTGTCTGGGGTCTTAAGGAATTGTATTCAAACAAGTAGCCATCTTAGTGAGGCAACAACTAAGTCCACATGGAAGGAACACACAAGCCTCTGTGATCCAAAGAAGAAAACACAAAATTCAAATATAGAGCATAAGTTGTGAACACGCATTTGTGGAAGGTTGTAAGACAGTGGGAGCCCAAAATCCAACTGCAGGGGAACTAGTAAGATTTAGCTTCCAGTAGAGGCCCTCTGGCCATACGTGAAGGACTTTACTATCAGTTTTATAATCAGGCAGAGATTATGGTGAACTTAATTATGGTGGGTCAAACTAAGATATAATATGATACTTGGTTAGTTGACCTCTCTCTTGACCTCCCAAACCTGAATTTGTTCTAGGTTAAAATATTTCTCACTTGTTCCATGACAGAAATTTCTTCTCTGGTATTTAAAATATTGCAAATGGTCTTTCTTACTTCTTCCCACCCCTGCCTTCTTTCTGTTGCATTTTGGTTTTGTTTTTATTGTTTCTATTAGTTTACCAGTTTATGAAGCACTGAAGGAATGAATGTATAGAAAAAAATAAGTGATGCAATGGTTTATCGGGGATAGGAGGTGGGCAAGGTGAATGCAGGAGGAGGGAGGTAGCACTACAACCAATTGTTATGATGTATATACTATCCTTTTAAAGAGCAATTTAACTGTGGAGGTATATGATAAATTAATTTTATATAAACAAAACTAGTTTTATCAAACTCATTTTTGACAGATATCATCACAACTATGCTAGCTACATAATCTGGTATCAGTTTGGGATCTCAGAGAATTAAGAGAGAAAAGATGGAGTCTACACTGTCAATCAAGTCATAGTCACTAAGACATCTGTGTGGACATGGTCTTCCCCTAAGGATTCTGAGAATTCCAGTCTTTCTTTCTTTGAAGCAAAAGACACTTCTCTCTCAACCCTTGGACACTCTCTACTGACAAGGATGACTCCCTGCAATATATCTCTGAGAAGAAACCATATGGACCAACCCTGACGCAGCGCTGGGTGCTGGAAAAGTCACAAGGAGACCCCTGCCAGCTGTGAAATGCTTAAAATGCCACCGGATCCTGCAATTGGTATCATTGCACGTGTTTTATGAGTCTAGAGATGACTTTATGCATTGGTATCAGACATATGGGCTCATATCGAACTTAAGGAGTTGGACTGGACTGGGTTGGGATGCTTTCTTATATACCCTTTTGTGGCAGTCATGTGCTTATGTTAATTTTATGTTTGAAATATAGGGGTGGAGTCTAACCTGTTAATCTGGAGATAGCCATTGAGTAGCCAATGAGGTCTCTATGTGGGCATGGCTTTCTCCCGAGACTTCTGGGAAATCTCGCGATATTTCCCTCATGAAGATGAGAAGCTACCTTCCCCAGTAGTTGAGAGTTAGTCTCAGAGACGATTAATCATGGACAAGACAAGCTGGCAGCGTTCGAGAAGCTGGAGGAGCCGGCGGAGAAACCACACAGCTTTGCCCTGATGAAGCCAGACCTCTGAAGCTGGGGCGGCCGGATGGAGACCTCTGCCAGCGATGAGTTGCTTCTGCTGTTGATGGATCCTGAGCCCTGGAGGTGAGGTGCCCTGCCAGCACTGGGATTTTGCACCCACTGTCCTGTGACTTCGTGAGTCGGAAGAAGACTTTATAGACTGATTTCGGGCATCTGGGTTAATTTCAGATTTATGACTTTGAAAGCTGGGATGCTTTCTCCATGTCCCATTCCCTTTGTATATAAACTCTTTCCTTATATTGATATGCATGTCCTTGAATTTGTTCCTCTAGTCTACCCAGACTAACACACCTTTATATAAAACTCTCTCTCTCTTATACACATATACGTTTCTGTAGATTTGGTTCTCTAATCTACCTGGACTAACACAAACAACAACAAAACTATTTTTAAAATAATTTTTAAAATTTAAAGATAAATAAAAGAATATATGAATCATAAGATAAATGTATCTTCTTGGTAGAAATAAGTATGTGTTGAACAATTGAATGCATGGACCTAGTTCCGTCCCTCCATGATCATCTCTGCTCCCAGCACTCCCACTACACTCTCCAGAAGTGAAATTCCTCATAGCTCTCCATTTTTCTGACCATTCCTGTGCCAGTTGTGTGCAAATTCTGATCTGTGCTTTGAATTTTGTTTTTAATGGTGGAAAGAGTTGGGGAAAGGCAGGAGTTTTTTTCACAGTCTAGTGTTGCTGATCCATGGGTATGCTAATGAATACTATCCAGACCACCCTTTCTGTGATTGTGATATGCCAGTGAACATTTTTTATTCTTCTCCAATGCTTTAGAATTTCTCCTTAGCACTTATTTCTGTCTACAACAAAAGGCTCTGATAATGTGATTATTAAAATTATTGGCTGTGAACCAAAATTTCATACTACCAGCCACTCAAAAGGAAAAAAGTATGGCAATCTGTGACTATAACAATTTACAGTCTTAGAAATCCTACGAAGCTGTTATACTCTGTTCTTTAATATTCTTTAATTTATTTATTATTGCTTTATAAACTAAAGTATGGTCTATTCTAGAACAGCTTCTGGTATATACATGGAGGCATCCAAATAAAACTGTATTTTTTTTCAAAGCAATATACTAATTTTTTTGTATAAAATAACCTTGACACCTCCAAAGTACTCCCCATTACACTTAATATATTTTTAAAATATGTAAACTCCATTATTGGAAACATTTTTCAAATTCATCTGTTTGGATGGCACCTATCTCATTTTTTTCCTTCACCTCTTCCATGCCATCAAATTGCTGTCCTTTTGTTTACCTCTTCATCCTCAGAAACCCAGGTCAAATGAGCTAGGCTTGAGGGGCAAGTGAAGTGTGCTGTTTTTGCAAAAACAAAAACAAAAAAAACCTGGCACACTGAAATGATTGCGTGAGCAGGTACATTGACATGGTTCCAAAACCAGTCCCCCATTTGCCACGAATCAGGCCTTTTGGGCAGCACATTGTTAAGTAATCTTTCAGAGCCTCTATATAGAAAGCTTGATTAACAGTCTGACCTGGTGGAATGATATTCAAGTGCATCTCAGGTAGACATTTTTGTCCATTCGAGAAGCTGGTGATGTCTAGAAGGAAATTTGGCATCAATTGACTTTTCACCTTTTTTGTAAGGAGAAACCCACTGGTACACTGAGGTTTTTCTCATAGTGCTGTTCTTGTAAGCTGTATTCAACATCAAAAGAGCTTCTATTGCATCCTTCCCAAATAGGAAATTTCACAGTCACATAGTTTTCTTAAATCAGTTATCACAAAAAATAAGGTTCAAATGAAGCTGCATTTATGGAGGAATTCACTGTGTCCAGGGAGACCATTCCCAAATGACGTCACTTGTGTGCACTAACTCAGAGTGAATTGTCTGTTGCTGGCCTAGCAGGAAAAAATGCAAGCTACAAAAGCTCTGCTCTGCCCAGCAAAATTCCAGGTTTTGGGGAGTATCACATATAAATGGTACCGTATATATTAAACACAATCAATAAACCTCAAGTCTATTGATTGTATAATTTAATAATCTTGTATCTGTTGATTTTCTTTCTAGTTGATTGCGCTTCAGTTGAAAGTGATGTATTGAACTAAAGTCCAGTATTGTATCATAATCCCTGTGTCTCTTCATGTCTAGAAGAATTTGATTAATTTCTTGTCATTGTGTTTTATTTGGTGCATATATATTAATTATGGTTATGGTTTCTTATTCAATTAAGGCTTTCATAATTATATATTGGCCTTCTTTGTCTCTCATCATGTCATTAACTTTGATGTCTATTTTGTCTGAGATTAGCATTGCTACTCCAGTTTTTTTTTTGACTAATGTTAGCTTGGTATTTTCCCCCATGTTTTTGTTTTTTATTATATATTTATGTTTATATCTAAGGTATATTTCTTGTAAGCAGCATATTAAAGATTCATGGGTATTTCAAAATTCACTCTATTAGTGTTTGTTTTTAACTGGTGAATTCAATTGGTTTACATTCAGTATTGTTATTGATTAATATGGTTTTGTTGATATCACTTTGTTATTTCTTTCTCAAGAGCACTTTATTGTGAATTAATAGAGTTATCATTCCATAGTTCAAACACATTATACATTGTTGTACAACTGCTACCATTGTGGCAGTCATGTGCTTATGTTAATTTTATAATTGAAATGTAGGGGTGGAGTCTGGCCTGTTAATCAGGAGAAAGCCATTGAGTAGCTGATGAGGCCTCTGTGTGGGCATGGCTTTCACCTGAGACTCCTGGGAAATCTTGCGGTATTTCCCTCGTGAAGATGAGACGCTATCTTCCCCAGTTTTGGGGAGTTAGTTTCAGAGACCATTAATCACGGTAAAGACAAGATGCTGCATCCGAGAAGCTGGAGGAGCCAGCGGAGAGACCACACGGCTCTGCCCTGATGAAGACACACCTCTGAAGCTGGAGTGGCATGCTGTTGATGGACCTGAGCCCTGGAAGCGAGGAGCCATGGGGAGACCCCTGCCAGCACCAGAATTCTGCACCCACTGACATGTGACTTCCTGAGTCGGAGGCAGACTTTATAGACTGATTGCAGGCATATGGGTTATTATTGGACTTATGACTTTGCACTGAACTGGATTGGGATGCCTTCTTAGTGTCACATTTCTTTTGTATAAACCCTTTCCTTATACCTATATGTGTGTCTCTGAAATTTGTTCCTCTAGTCTATCCGGTCTGACACAACCATAATCAGTCACATTTCTTTTGTATAAACCCTTTCCTTATACCTATATGTGTGTCTCTGAAATTTGTTCCTCTAGTCTATCTGGTCTGACACAACCATAATCAGTTTCAAAACATTCTTTGCCTTCCTAAATTCCATGACAGTGGCTCCGCTTTAACCCTTATTCTGCTTGCTGTCCCTTTAGGTTCATCAATCCAGAGTTTTCATACATGGAAAATGGGGAAAATTGCAATGCCAATTCAAGAGGATGAGCCAATGACATACACTTCTGATATAAACCCTAATATGAACAAACAAAACCCAAAAATACAGAAAATTTTGAAGCCAGATCATATCTTATTAACATCAGAGGAAGGCTCACTGAACAAGGTTTTAACTGTTCAAGCCATTTTTTTATGGTTTTCATCTTATTGTTTTTGTTGAAGTTCTATTTTTTTTCTTTATAAGTTGTCTGGTTTTTCTTTTGTGGTTTCCTTTCCAATTTCAAAGTAGCTTGTTGTGTCTCATGAACAGTTCAATATCTTCTCAGTACGAGTATGTATTGTTTGCTCCAAATCCTCTGTTCTTACTTGTTTATTTTTATCTTTTATTGGAATGTAGCTTCTGATTCCTTGTTTCAATATATTTAGCTCAGTTTCACTTTTTTATTAGTTGGTATATATACATGTACATGTATATATCAAGTTATTCCATAGTTCAATCATTCAGCAGAATTGTACATTTGCTACCAAAATCAGTTTCTAAATACTCTTTTTCTATATGGACTCCTTGATGTCATCACTCCTTTACCCCACCACGACCTCCATGTCCTCCCCTCAAAACCCTTATCTCACTTGCTGACGCTATAGGTTTATCAGTCCTTGTTTTCATACCCACCCAAACAAACAAAAAAACACATACTACAACTTCAAGAGGGCACCTCCTACTGACACAACACTCTCAACATACCCCCTCATATGTACAATCAAAAACCAAACAACACAACAACAACAACAGCAACAACAAAATCCTAAGATTTTGGTAACCAAATCAGGTCCAGCACGCATCCTAGGGGAATCTGCTCACAAGTTTTAACTTTTCAAGTCAGGCTTCTGCCATCAACTTTCTATATTCAACTAATCAATGCACTCTGCTTAGTGATCCCTTTCCTTATATCCCTCAAATGTGGAGTTTTATTTTCTGTATAGTTCCACCAATGAATTTTTGGCTCTCACTTTCATCCATAATCTTCTACAAACCAGATTCTCAGATTTCAGACTCTGATACTAAAAACTCCCATCAATTTCAGATTATACACTTCACAGTCCTTTGATGACTGATGATGGTATGCACCATCCTTGTGGACTTAGTTGACATCTCATTTAGATGACTGCTTGTTCAAAGAAAAGTCTTTATGAATTCAGAGGCTATTTTATCTGGTAGCTGGGCATCTTCAAATTTCTTCACCATATTTGCTGTAGCACCTGTCTACTCATGTTTCCTTTCTGGAGGCAAGTGTCGAGAAGAACCATCATGTGAGAATTAATAGTTCTTAAATTAAAGCTGGAATTTAGTGTAAGCCTCCCAAACCATTCCTTGATCTATGTTTGCTTGCTTGTTTGTTTGATCTTTCAATTTATTCTTGCTTGGGAATTAACACAAATGTTGTGTCATTGATTAGTCCGATCTTGTCAAGCGGAATGTACCACTGCTTCCATAATCAGTCCCAAAGCATTCTATTACCCTTTTATCGCTCCCCTCGTTCTGACAGCCTTATTCTTCTTTCTGTCTATCAACCCTGGATTTCAATTATTGAAAAACAGAAAAACTTATTTCATAACTTCAAGAGAGTGATGCCTGACTCCATAGAGCCTCTGAGATATACCATGATATGAACAAACTAAAACCAAATACATTAGGATGATTATTTCAGGTTTGCCAGAATAATACATATCTTAATACAACATAAAAGGCATTGAGGTAGCAAGGCCTTATTTGTCCTCCTACCAAGAGCTCTCCAACATTGATGCAACTGTCTTCTGCTTTCTCAGACACCTTATATTTTCTTGTTTGGTCCTCAAGTTCCAAGTTCGTCTGAGGTAGGGTCCAATCCACCCACTGGAATTCCCATGTGGCATCTCATTGGTGCAGTACTGAAGCATGCTGTGTGCCTTGAAAGTCTAGGACTCAGTGTCCTAATACATCAAGACACCCAACTTAGGAACCCAGAGTGAAATCAGAAGCCAGGTCAATGTAGTCTTTCTGATGCACGCCCCAAAGAACCTATAGTATCCCCGAGAGTATTTTCAGTCATTCTTTCCCAGAACTGGAAGTCAGTCTTGCTTTTGTCCTACCAATAACTATGCCATTGTGCCCTGCACACCTGTTTGTTCTGTTTTCACTCTCTTGCCTTGTTCTTCCCGTCCTTCTGGTAGACAGCCCTGTCTACCTAGGCAGGAGGCGGGGGCCCGCATCACAGATATACATGCTATACATTCCCACCCCTCGACCATTTGATCACTGCTGATGTGAGGTTCCCTCTAGTCTAGTACATTCCTAAATATTTACTCAAAATGTTTATCTGGAGCATTTGGTTCCTTGGCCCCGATCAGACTCTTTTCCAGGATGCCTTCCCCTCCCATTCCCCGTATATTCCCTATAAGCCTGGGTTTATGTCCATTTTGCTGCTTAATTCTGCAGCAGTGGACTCATACAGAATTCAATGCTGTTGACAATTTTTGCTTCTATGTTCATGAGAGATACAGGTTGTAGTTCTTGGGCCCTGTGGGGTCTTTGCCCGGTTTTGTAATCAGGATTATGCTGACTTCATAGAATGAGTTTGGGAGTTTGGTGTCCCTTGTAATGTTCTGTAAGAGTTTTTTAGAATCAGTGTCAGTTCTTCTCTGAATATTTGGTAGGATTCTCCTGAGGAAACATCTTGACCTGGGATTTTTTTTTAAGTTGAGAGTTTCTTAATGACCTTATCCAATTCTTCCCCCCCCCCCATGGGTCTGTTCAAGTTCTCTATGTCCTTCTGTTAATTCAGTTTTTAATTCAGAGTGTTTTCTTAAAGTAGTTTTCCATGTCTTCTAAGTTATTAGATTTGTTAGGATACAGATTTTCATAGAATGGCATTTTTAATCTTTTAAAATTTCATTAGCATGTATTGTGACTTCCCCTGTTTCATCCCTAATTCTTTTTTTTTTTTGCCCTCTGATGGGAATAGGAGGCCTAGCCTTGCTCCTGGAGAGCTGCTGCTGGATTTGAATCGCTGACTCAGTGGGCCACAATCCTGCACACAACCACTACACCACCAGGGCTCAGCCCCTCATCCCTAATTCTTGATGTTGAAATCTGCTCCTTTTCTCCCTTTGCTAAGTTTGCTAACAGTTTTTTGATTTTATTAATCCTTTCAAAGAACTAACTTCTTGTTTTGTTTCACTTTCCATTGTTCTTCTGTTTTCCAGTTCATTTATTCCAGCTCTAATTTTTATTATTTCTGTTCTTTTGCTGTTAGAAGGATTATGCTATTCACTATTCTAATTGTTGGAGATGCTATGTTAAAGAGCTGGCTATGGTTTTCTCCTCATGTGTGCATTTATTGCCATAAAGTGACCTCTGACAACCACTTTTGCTATGTCTCAAAGGTTTTGGTATGCTGTGTTATTATTCTCACTAGTTTCTAGGAACTTCCTATTTTATTACCTTATTTGGACTATTACACATTCCTTTTTGAGAAGTGAAGTGTTGAGTCTCCAAGCTATTGTCTTTATTTTTCTATTCTTTCCATAGTTGATTTCCAGATTAATGGTGCAGTAGTCAGAGAAGATGGATTGAATTATCTCTGTACATGTGAATTTTATCAAGCTCGATTTATGTACTAGCATGTGATCTATTCTAGAATAAGCATTAGAGAAGAATGTGTATCTTTTTTGCTTATGGATGGAGAACACTACATATATCTATGAGTTCAGGTTGATCAATTTTCTTATTCAGCTCTTCTGTTCCTTTTTTGAGTTTCATGCCTGTTGATCTATCTTTCTTTCAGAGTGGTTGTGTTATCCAGCTATACTAGAGAAACAAATCCATAGGAACTCATACATGTATAAGGAAAATAGCTTTATATAAAGTGTATACAAGAAAGCATCCCAACTGAGTCCAGTCCAAGCCCATAAGTCTGATATTAGCCCATATATCTGATATCAATCTATAAAGTCCTCTTCAGATTCAAAAAACATGTGCAATGTCTCCAGGTGAGGATGATCACAAGTCAGTGGGTCGAAAGTCTTTGGATCCAGTGGTGTTATAAGCATCTCAACACTGGTAGGTCTCCATGTGACTTCTCCAGCATACAGGGCTGCATCAAAGTAGATCCACGTTGCTTCTTATCAAGGATGTCTAACAGGAAGTCAGTCTTGTCAGAAGAGTGTCTACAAGGGAGTTATGAGAGAGTCCCTTCCATCGCCAAGGAGGAAAAACCACATTTCCCAGAACTCTATGGACTCCACTCCTTCACTCATAATCCTCTCGAGTCCCAAATTGACACCAGATTATATAACTACCACTTTGGTGTCTTAAATCCCCTACTAGTTGATCTAGTGATTTCTCCTTTCATATCTGAGGATTTAGCTGATGAATTTTGAGTCTTACATTGGACATATGTAAGTTTATCATGATTATCTGTTCTTGAGTATTATGTAATGCCCATTCTTGTCTCTCATTATCTTTTATACCTTGAGGTCTATTTTGTCAGAGATTAATATTACCACCCCTGTTTATTTTAATTGCCATTGGCTTACAAATTCTCCGCCAATCTTCGACTTTCTGTCTTTTTTTTTTTGTCAGTGAGTTTGAAATGTGTCTCTTGAAGGCAGTAGATGGATGGCTTATGCAGTCTAATTCAGTCTGCTACTCTTATCTTTTATTGGGCCACTTAGTCTTTTAACATTCAGTGTAATTAAATCTAATAGCAAAATAGTCGCTGTCCTCTTATACTCTTTGTGCTTGATATTATCGTTTCTTCCCCATATATATGGTGGACTATGTGTGGGAAGAATTTATTCTTGCCTTCATTTCTCCTTTGGATCTATAATGTTTCCGGTGCTGGTTTCTGGGTGCTGGTTTCTGGGTAATGTTGTGCACTGTGGTGCTTTCATGTCCGTGTGCTGAGGCTGTTATTTTTTCTTACCATAAAGAGCTGGATAGCATTTTTTTTTGTAATGCTGGTTTTGTTTTTATGAATTCTCTAAATAATTCCTGATTTGATAAAACTTTTATTTCTCCTTCAAATGTGATGGAAAGTCTTGCTGGATAAAGGGTTACAATCGTTTTTCAACTTTTGGAAGATGTTGCTTTGATTTTTTTCTTGCCTGCATGCTGTCTGAGGAGAGGTCTGAGCTTACTCTTCTCTGTTTATCTTTATATGTGACTTTTTTTTCCTCTCTAGCTATTCTCATGATTCTCTTCTTTTCCTTGAAGTTGGATAATTTTGCTATTACATGTCTTGATGTAGGATTTGAGGGTTTTATCTAGTTGGTGTTCTCACTGGATGGTTATTGTCGCTTTCTTTGTTATATTGGGTAAATTTTCCTCTAAGAATTCCCTTACTATCTTAACTGTAGGATCATTTGTTTCAATAATTCAAATATGGTTATGCTTTAAAGAATCCCACATCATCTTCAGGTTTTCTTCAGATTCTCTTGCTATTAGTTTGATTTCTCTCTTGTTTGCTGCTCTTCTAATTCGCTGGTTCAATTCTCCATGTTTTCCCTTCTATTTTTGCCGTCACTTACCTTGTTCCTTAATTTTGCTGCCTCTTCTGTTCACGCCTTGCTTTCCTTTTGGTATGGGGATTCTTTTATCTCTCTCTCTTTTTTTAATCTGTCTTCAAAATTAAACCCTTAATTTCTTGCATAATTCTAAACAAAGTTCTCTTAAATTCTCTACCTGGCAATTCACAGGATATTTCTTCTGCCTAAATGGTTGTGGTTGGATCATCTTTTGTAGCAGATTTTTGTTTCTCTAGATTTTTTGTGGTAGCATCTGGTGCTGGCTGTTGTCTTCATAGCATCATGGAAGAACTAAGGTGCTGATTTGGCTTCTGTGATTTGTTGGGAGGAGGGACTCACTCTATAGGTTAGGGAAGGATCCACTGGGTGCTGAAGAAGGTATTGTGTATAGATGATGAAGTGTGTTAGTTGGGTGAATAGGAGAAATGGAATATAGGTGTTTGGGAGTATGTTTTTGTTAGTTGTATTAATCTTAGGAAGCCTTCCTATTAAGTGTGTTAATTTTTAATGAGTTGGTGAAGAAGGATATGGGAGGTATGTTTCTACAGGGTCAGTTAGAGGCGAGAAGCTGTGATGAAATTATAGGAAGCAGGTGGTTGTAGTGGTGGGAGTGTGTGAGGGGAATATTATATCTACCAGAGTCCCTTATCAACCCTGTAAATTACGTAGGGAGAGTGAAGTCTTTCAGTTCTCTGTGTTTATAACAGAAGACCCCTTTATAGCAGATTGATTCACAACTCGGAACTCTCTACTTCTTATGTACAGTCCCAGAGTGGATATGCGTTATAGTAGTGAGTTCTCAGGGAGGGAGGGCTTCTGATCAGAAAGCAGTCTGGCAAAAGTTAATGGGACCTTGTCCACTGACTCCCTCAGCAGGAACACAGAAGGTTGCAAAGTTTCCTGGACATGTTGAGTTCCAGCTCCTCTGGTATGGAAAGGAGTACAGTGTCTTTTTTTGTCAGATGTTAATGAGAATAAATCTAAAAACTACCTGAAGCCAGCTACCCCACAGGTTCAAGTTTCATTTCTGTTTCAATGGGGCTGGCTCTCTTTGTAGATAGCTGGGATTGCCTTTCTAAAGGTCTTTTGGCTGCTTCCCTGCTATTAGGGGAATATGTAGAGAGATGACAGGGAGATTATCCCAATTTGGATCCAGATCTGCAGACCCCAACAGTGTCTGGTCTTCAGGGCCTCCAAGAAGTCCATGTGGACAGTCTTGTGATACCCTAGAGGTGAAGTCTGTCCTGGACTTCCTTTCTGCACTGGTGGAACTGCTCACCAGAGTGAAAGAAGAGGGTAACAGCCAATGCCCCACTGCCCAGTGAGCACAGAATCAAGGGGAGCATGGTTCTTGTGTCACTGAGGGAGAGAGGGCCTGCAGCACCTAGACAACAGAGGCCAGGTGGATTGAGCAATGCAAGGGATCATGGTACACTGGTCACTAGAATGGGAAATGCAGGAGGGTTGGCAGGAATACAAGGCCTGTGGAGGTGTCTGGGGTGTGGGAATGCAGGGAATGCAGGTCACCAGGGGGAGGGGAAAAGACCAAAGTGATGGAATGCAACACACCAGTCAATGAGGCTGGAAATACAGCTGCTACCAGATGTCTGGGACCAGAAAAATGGCCTTGGGTCACCCACACTGGCAAATGCTGGGGAACTCAGCTCTGGGGTCTCAGGTATGGGAAAATGCAAAGGAACACATGTCATGGTAAGTACAGCTATCTTGTCTGTGGAGAAACAGACTAAATCACCAGGCACTGCAAAAATTGGCTTGGTTCAAATCCCTCAATTTGGTTGCACACGGGGAACTCCTGATGGGTGATCCCATGTTCACAACATCTTCCTGCAAGTCCTCTCAGTTTCACTTTGAGGATTCCTTCAATGGGATATTTTGGTTTTTAGATTGCTCTGCAACTATCGCAGCTTTAGTATTTTTTTTATAAAGGAGGTCATGGTTTTTTTTTATTCTTTTACTTTTTCCTATCTGTAAATTTTTTATTTCTACATCATATTTGAGGGATAATTTTGCTGGGTATGCAATTCTTGCTAACAGGGCATTTTTCTTTCAGCATTTTGAATATTTTATTTCATTGCCTTCTTGCCTGAATGGTTTCAGTAGACAAATGTGAATTTATCCTGATATCTTAGCCTTTGTATGTAATTGTTCTTTGTGACACGAAGCTTTCAGAATTGTTTCCTTTTCATTAACATTCAAAAGCTTGATTATTATATGTTGAGGTGATTTCCTGTTAGGGTCAATTCGATTTGGCGCTCTATGTATAAACAGTTCATGTTCTAGCATGATGTTAGGAACACTAACATTTCATGGACTATTTTCTTTCTTTTTTGTGTTTATGGTGTAATTTTTTTTTCTCACTTTATGGGGACTAACACAGCTCTTATCACAAATCATCCTTACATCCATTGTATCAAGCACATTTGCACATATGTTGGCATCATCATTTTAAAAGTATTTTCTACTTGAGCCCTTGGGAAAACTCCTCGTTTTCCCCTCCCCTTCCTCCCTTACAATCCCTCCTTCATAAATTATAAATTATTATTATTTTTTCATATCTTACAGTGACCAATGTCTCCCTTTATTCACTTCTTGGTTGTCCATACCCCTAAAAGGTGCATATATATATATATATATATATATATATTTGTGATTGGTTTTCCCTTTCTCTCCCCACATTCCCCTTTCCCTCCCACAAAGGGTTTTTGCTTCATCGGTGCTATACTGCACCCTAACTGGCTTGTCTCTTCTTTATGACCCTTCTGTAAGGGTATGATAGACAATTTTCTTAGTAGTTGCTATTTTTTTCTGTTCTGGGACATTTATCAGGTTCATGTTATTTTTTATAGTATCCCATAGTATCCTTAGGTTATATTCACTTTGGGGGGTTCATTTTTATAACCTAGTGTTCTTGTATTTTTTTCTAATGTGACTCATCTTCAATATAACTGATTCTTGGTTCCAATATAAAGAATTGCTATTTTGTTCTTTCACAATGTTTCCAGTTTGAGTATTTTGGTATTTGCCTTTTATATGTATGCTTGATGTTGTATTATTTCTGATTTTTTTCAATTTATTTTGCCAACTTATCCTTTTGATGCACATCTGATTTCTTGAATGATGGCATGTGTTTCTTCTCTATCTCTATTTTTTTTACAATCACTTAAAGTAACTGGAACCACCTTAGAAGAATGGTGAACTTCTTCTCTAGGAGCTCCTTCAGATCCACATCTCTGTGTGATGTAGTTACTTGAGTTATTTTCTCCTTTTTCTATCAGTATGCATAGATTGCTACCTTGGAGTCATAGTGTTATTATTGGTTCATTTGCTTTTTAGGTTTGACTCTGAATGCAGAGTTGTCCCCCAACCCTGCTGTGGAACCTATGTAGTCAAGAGACACCAGTGATTCTGCAACAGCCTACCCTCAACAGGGCCTGAAGTTGGCCAACAATTATTATGGGCTCCATCAAAGTCTTCATCTTGCGAGTACTTTTTAAGTCATCAACTGGTACCTGGCAATTGTTTATCAAATCAGAGCATTAAGAGGAGAGAAACAGCTAATTAGTCACAACCATCTCCTGCTTCAAGGCCTGTATCTGTTGAGCCCAATTACTACTTGAGCATAAGTGTGTGGACAGGTAGATGATAATACTTTGAACACTGAGTGGTAGAGGAAACATTCACCTGATACTTGATCATCTCCCCTTATACATGCCATCTTAAATCTACACCCTTTTTGAGATCATCACTGCTCCTGATACTCTGCCACAATCCAAACTATTTGAGACTCAGTCAAATTCTGGGAGCCAGTTAGCTGCATTCTCAAGTATCCTCAATCCATTCTTTATGCAATGAGTGTGTCAGCACTCTCCTACTCACGAGGCTCAGAGACTCATTGATCTTTCGGCCGAGTTTCCACCCAGCTTCTCCCCTTGTCTACGAGGGGAGTGCAGTTGATTAGTGGCAGGAGAGAGGTAGAAGGCTATAAACTCACCCCTGTGCTCTGGAGCAGCAAGTACAACAGAGGCATCCTGCCAGGCCAGAATATATGTTTCCTTGTTTCCTTTCCTTTTATACAACTCTTTTGTCAGTTTCTCTCTACAGCATCTTCTGCAACTGCTCACTTTTCTCAGATTTGGGGGGTGGGGGTGTCTGTACTTAAGGCTGTGACAGTCTTTCACTCAAAAAATTTTGAGTGTGGGATTAAGAGGGACTCTGGCTCCTTTGCCACATTGTGCAGCCTAGTTATACTCTGTTGTACAGGGTCATTTTGGATTAAAATGGATGTACAGTAATGGATGAAATAACAATAATAAGAGCCCAAACCAATTATCATACAATTGTTTCTGATTGATGGTAGCTATATTTATATAAACATATAAATATACTTCATATGGTTTTAATACATCACTGGACTTTTCTTTCAAGAACCTGTGTGGATTCGACCACCAACCTTTTGCTTACTAGTTCAAAGTCTAACCATTTGATCCACTCACAGAATACCAGTGGTAAGCTTTTATCTTGGTTATTATCTGTTTCCTCCACTAGAGCATGAAATCCATGAGGCAGAAATTGCTTATCCCTTGAACTCTTAGATATTAAGTAGTACAGTATCACTAAATGTTTTAATAAATTAGTGGATAAATAATACATGCTTTTAATAAACAATTCATAGAAAATACTCAATGGTGGAGACTGGATTTTGTCTTAACACCTAGACCAGTCTCCTTAAAAACACTGTGTGTATCTCACAAGTGAGTCAAGATTGCCAAACCCATTTATCTGGGATTACTGAGAGATGATCTTGGTGGAGTCTAAAAAAATTCACTTGACATTTAACAGTCCATTGAAATAGCAAACCTGATGTGGAAAATAAGTGCATTTTCAGCAGCTGCCTGCCTGCTTTTCAGTAAATGTCTTGCTTGGTTCTATATTCTGACATCACTCTCAGCAGAACCTAGAAGACTCTGAGGGAAAACATTAGCTTTCTGAAGTTCAAGGCCATCCACACCTCTACCAAGATATGCGAGGGGAGACAGCTGTGGATGACAGTTGCCTGGCCTGAGAAAGCAAAAAATCAATTTCTATTTGTTAATCACTTACTATGTGCAGGCACTCTACCAAAGATAGGTTATGTCACTTAATCCTTAAACACCCCATGTAGTAAATATCCTGAGTACCATCTTATGAGGTAGTGATGGTTTAGAAATTCAAAGCTTCATGTCTAAGGCTCCCATTACACCAGTCAGAATTTTTTAATGCAAGTCTCCCAGAATTTTGCACTACCCCACACTGTCATGCTCCACCTGGAGCTTGTAAGTCTCAGGAGGCTGCCAGTTTTCTCTTTTGATACAAAGGATCAGAATATCAGATCCTTGCCCATATTTTTGTTACTTCCACTCACAACATATAGACTAGTATTGGTCATTTTTTCCCTTTCAGTCTCAAATGGTTTGGAGAGTAAAATAATCTTATGTCCAGAAGGAGTAGAAAGGAACCATAATATCTGGCAAGTAGGATTAATGACTACTGCTGTGTGAAGTATCAACAACTTAAAAATTTTGAGATGTGGGGAAGCTCATTTCATGGCTGAGGTTGAATTGCCCACTAACCTGATAGGATAGGAAATCAAAGTCCAAGTCAAATAAAGGATAGGCACAGTCCCTGAACTCAGGCATCTGTGGATGAGTCTAAAAGCCTATAACTGTTGAACTGATTCCAATCATGGAAACTGCATATATTGGAGAGTTCAACTGTTCAATGTTGTCTTCTTGGTTGTAATTTGTAGGGAAGTAGATATTTATATCTTTCTTCTGAATTGTTGAGTTGGTAGTGCAAAAGGTCTGTGCTTCACTAATTTAGGACAATAGTCAAGCACAATCTGTTTGTACTACTCAGGGAAGTTAGATCATGTTTTATATGCTAAATATATATGAATTGTAGAAAATGCACTTGAGTTTTATACCAGGGATTTAGGCTTAACCATCATTTCAGGGAATGAGCAGTTATAAATGAACACAATAAGTATTATGAACTAGCACAAAGCACGCTATAGTATAAGAATAAGCCTGGATATGACCATTGCTTTTCTCAGATTGTCCATTTACTGTTGCACCATTATGCAAAAATGAACAGTTAGGATACTTGGGTTGTTATGAATCTTGCTATGACTGAGTAAAGCCCTCTTTTCACTGTCTATGATCAGGATAACCCATGCTATATATCTGAAATCAATAAATGGCTGCCTAAAATGGATAGCAGTGATCTGGCATGGAGCAGAGGAATAGAAACTATGCGGGACTGATATCACTATGCTTTCAATCCTTATGTAATAATCCTATAATCACTGAACAAATGCTTGACCTATTAATATTAGGGGCACACGGATCAAGGAAACAAGAGAGAAAAGAGGGAGATCGTGTGATGGGTAGGCTTGTTGTGTTAACGTGGCCAACGAAGATAGGTAGGTTTGGTTTAACAACATAACCAATGTACACATGTGAGATTAATTGAAGATGGACATATAAATGGATTGACGAGGCTAGCCTTTTTCTCTCTTGCTCTTGGATCTTTGGTCCAGTGTGCAGCCAGTTGCCTTGCTTGTTCTGTACAAGTTACATTACCCATGGGACACCTAATCCGTAGACTGTGTTGCTCTAAATTGATGATCCTTCAAGCCCTGCTTCATCACACTACTGGAATATACTTCTCTTGAGCTGGAGACTGTCGGATCCTGTCACCTGGCTGACTGTGACTTGCCTTACTGTTTGCTGTCTATGGCCTGATAGTCTGAATTGCCCTACAGAGGACTACCAGCGTCCCGCAAGACTCAAAGAACTGCCAGTGGCTCAAGCAAGTGGTTGCACCGAGCCATTCCTACTGCTTCATGGATTAATTAACTATTTGTTTCTTATGTTAGATATCTTTCTACCTATATAAATATACAAAATTACTAGTGTCCTGGTTTTGTTTCTCTAGAAAGTCCTATCTAACACCAATAGCATGAGAGCAAGGACTAGAGAAGGACTGACTATGAGTTGGTATCACAATTTTGAAAGTAACATCTATCGAACACTATTACTTGTCAGACACTGCCATTATTACTTCATTTAGTCCTTCCCACAATTATGAAATATAGGTACTATAATGATCAGTATATAAGCAATGAGGGTCATAGATGCTGACTGACTTTCCTGAAAGATGTAATGGCTAATAAGAGAAAGAACTGGAAGTGAAATCCAAATTTGGTTTTCTTTCACATATATACTTATAAGCACAACCATTTTCAGCCTGCTCCTCAGCAGATACTTATATTCACATGAATAGGGCTAGAAGTTAAGGACAGGATCCAAACTGGGCAATTAAATAGAGAGAAAAATCAATAGGATCAAGAGACTAACATGATCCAGGGTGTAACTACAATTATTATGTAATATCCCCTTCCACTCTCTAAAGTATTTGGGGTTGAAACCTAAATTACATGGCCACTCAACGTGGGTCAAGATTAAGATGAACTAACCCTTCTTTTTGAGTTTTATTTGTATTTAGCAATTTGTTTTATAGAAGTAGCAATAAAAATAGAAAAGCGGGAACTAGGCTAATTAGAGAACTGGGATTAAAAGTATTCCCAACAATCATGTGTGTATATAACTGATTTTCCAAGAGACCTGGGAAGTTAAACAGAGAAGTAAACACCCTAGTCGGAGAGTGTGGATGCTGGCTTATGGCTGAAATGGCCTGAGAACCACTCATTTCTCTGGGAAAGCATCAAGGAGGTATGGGGATGATAGTAGGGAGGGACTTTAATTTCATTCTCTCTGACATTTTGAAGGTGAGCTCTGTTCCACACTATTAGCCTGTGGCAACCAGGCAGTGAGATGAAACTCGGTTGCGTCCCCCAGCCCATAAAGTCTGCCCCTGCTGCACAATGAAAATTACAGGCTTATATTACAGGGAATGTGCTGGGGAAGTAGCCTGAGGTTGCTGATACAATCAGAGTTCAGGTAGCTTTATTGAGAATTGTGAAATGAAACTGTTACCCATGTGCCTGACTTTGAACTAGAGCACTTCCCCAAACAAACAAAAACAATAACTGAGAACTACTTTTTTCTGTTTTGTAGAATTGTAGCAAGCTGTAGCCAAGATCTTGGATGTATTTTTTCTTAAGAAGAAAGGAAGTTTTACACAAACTAATGTAACACTTTAAGGAACCAAAGGAAGGAAGGTAATCACTAACACAACAAACTTTTAGGACAATGGTTTTCAAAAGTATATCCTGAAGTGCTAGGGTACCATTAACACCTCATTGGAGATTTTGTGGAGAAAAATAAAAACCATGGTCTCAGAATTCTGAGCTTAACTGCACCATCATTGATTAAAATTATTGGAGAGGTTGCTATCATTTTGTTTAAAATTTTTGTGGTGAATGCTTGTTAAAGATTTTTTAAATTAAAGTAAAACTTAACTATAATGGGGAAAAATCAGAAAAAGAGTTGTCTCTAGGAACAGGGGCAGGGATGGTTTAGGAAGGGGTCTGAGAGAATTTTCTGGAATGATGAAACACTGTGTTTGACAGGGGGTGGGTTACACTGGTATGTAAGCACTTGCCAAAACACATACAACAGTACATTAGAGTGGTGCACTATACTCTGAAATTTTGATTTAAAAAAACTGAATGGAGATAAGTATTAAACTCAAATTACTAATATGTATCATAGAATTTATAAAGAATATTGGAAGTACCATGGACTGCCAGAAGAACAAATAAATATCTGTCTTTCAAGAGCTACAGCCAGAATATTTTATAACCAAAGATGGCAAGACTTGATTTCATGTACTTTGGACATTGTGTTAGGAAGGACTGGTCTTCTAAGGAGGACACCTAGTTAGGAAAGTAGGAGGTTAGTGGAAAAGGAGACAACAAAATGGATTTACACAGTGGCTTCATATATTAGTTCAAACAGAGTGATTTTTAGGATAATGCAGAATCAGGCAGTGTTTGCTTTGTCATTTATAGGGTTGATATGAATCAGGCCCCAATGACAACAACAACTGACATATTGATGCCTACAATATTCCTTTTGTTCCATTAAAAATTTTAGAGAAAATTGATGGTGAGGAGAGCATAGAATGCTGGTGGGAGGGCTTGGGGGAGCTTGATCAAGGACAATGAGCCGAGAGAAATTACAGAAACCTCCACATGAAGACCAAACATGATAGCAGGACAAGAGGAAATAGAGGAAAGAACTAGGAGGCAAAGGGCATTAATTGAAGTCTAAATATAGTCATGCATGTATGTGAATACATTTATAAAAAATGATAGAAGAATATATCTATGTACATATATCTATTTGTGAATTATCGTGGCAGCAGATGAACTTTGGGCCTCCACTAAAGTATGCCCTCAACACAAGAACACTTTGTCTTACTAACCCAGAACTCTGATGTTCACAGAGTTCCTCTGACACAATCACTGAAGGCAAAATAGGTGCATAAGCAAATGCGGTGAAGAAAGCTGATGGTGCAAGGCTATCCAAAGATATAACATCTGGGGTCTTAAAGGTTTGAACACAAATAATCAGCCATCTGGCTGAGATGCAACAAAGCCCACTTTGAATAAGCACACCAGCTTGTGTGATCATGAAGTGTTGATGGGATCAGATATCAGGCATGGAAGACCCAAAGCAAAACAACAAAATCATATCAATGCGAATGAGGGGATGGTAGAGTAAAGACCCGAAGTCTATCTGTAATCAACTGAATATCACCTTTTAGAAGGGTCACAAAGAAGATATGAGCTAGTCAGGGTGTAGTATAGCACAATAAGGCAAACAATGTTCTTCTAGTTCTTTAATGCTTCCTTCCCCACCCCTCATCCCTGCCCCACTATCATTATCCCAATTATACCTTATTATTCTGACTAGACCAGAACATATACAGAACATGTACATGGTACAGATAAGAGCTTGCATCACGGGGAATCCAGGACAGATAACCCCCTAAGGACCAATAATGAGAGTCAGAACCTAAGAAGGGTAAGGGAAAGAAATGGCGTGGTAAGGGGAAAGAGTCACAATGATCTACATATAACCCACTTCCAGGGAAACACACAACAAAAAACTGACTGAAATGAAGTGAGTGAATGTCATTTGGTGTAAGACATTAAAAAAAAATAACAATTTATAAATTATCAAGGGTTCATGAAGGAGGGTGGGGAGGGAAGGAAAAAAAATGAAGACCTGATTCTAAGGGCTCATGTACAAAGAATATGTTTTGAAAATGATGATGGCAACATATGGACAAATGTGTTTAACACAATGAATATATGTATGGATTATGACAAAGGCTGTAAGAGGCCCCAATAAAATGATTAATTTTTTTGGCATCACTGCCCTCTGGTGGGAGTGGGAGGCCCAGTCTTGCTCCTGGAGAGCTGCTGCTGGATTTGAACCACCAAGCCACTACGCCAGTCCCGCACTCAAACCACTATGCCATCGGGGCTCAGACAAAATGATTAATTTTTTAACAGAGTTGCATATTGGACAAGAAAACATTAAAATGCTGCTCACAATAAGCATACCTTACAGACAATGATAAAAATGGATAAAAATCAAAGGATGAGAAAAAATATATATCAAATTAATGGTAATTGAAAAAACATTCATAATATTAATCTCTGATAAAGTAGACTTCAAGACAAAATCTGTCATGAAAGAAAAATTAAGGGTATTACATAACGATTAAAAGAACAAATGAACAAGAATACATAACCATAATAAGCATATACAGCCCCAATGAAAGATCCTGAAAATGCATTAATCAAACTCTTACAAAGTTCAAAAGATAATTAGATAATATTACAATAAGAGTAGGTGACTTCAACACGCAACTTTTAAGGAAGGACAAACAACTGGAAAGAGACTCAATAAAGACACAGAAGAATTAATGTCTACAATGAATCAATTTGATCTCTTACATATCTGCAGAGCTTCCTACCCCCTAACAGAATAATATATTTCTTTTCAAGAACACATGGAATCTTCTCCTGTATATTCCATATGCTAGAACACAGAGGCTTTAATAAAATTCAAAATATTCAGATATCACATATCACTTTCTCAGATCAAATTGCTATAATATTATAAATCAACAATAAGACAAAGGAAAAAATTCAAGTTCAATAAAACTGAACAATGGGGACTGAGCCCCGGTGGCGTAGTGTTTGTACGCAGGACTGCAGCCCACTGGGACGGAGGTTCAATTCCAGCAGTGGGGCTGGGCCTCCTACTCCCACCGCTGGAGAGCAGTGATGCACCCCCCCCCAAAAAAAACAAAACTGAACAATGCCCTGCTTAACAGTACTAGGTACTTGAAAAATAAAAAAAATGAAAATTTAAATTTCTTTAACAAAGGTAACAATAATATGCTATACCAAAATACCATAATAATTCAAAAATAAATTTATGTACATATATCTATTCTCCTATCATTATTTTAAAATTTATTTACATATATACATGGCTGTATTTAGACTTCTTTAATTTGAGGAGACAAAAACAGTACTTAGGGGGTAATTTATACTAATTAATCCACACATTAGAAAGAGAAGAAGAAAGAAAAATCAACCCATTAGGCCAACATCTTCAGATCATGTTGCCAAAATTAAATTTACATTTTCAGAGAATAAAATATGCTTATATCTCACATTATTTATTTTTCAAAAACCCACAAGATGGATTAAAGATCTAAATGATAATCCTAGAACTATAAAGACTAACAATAAAAATATAGGGACATACTTAAGGGTCCTCATACATGGCATAAACATACTATCAAATAAATGATAAACAAACAGAAAGAGATAAAATAGATGACTTGAACCCCCTAAAAATAAGATATATATATATATATATATATATATATATATATATATCCGAATACTTAATCGAATGACTGAAAAGAGAACTCACAAATAAGAAAGACATTTTTGTTAATGATATAACAGGAAAGGGAAAAATATTTAAAATTATAGAAAACTGAAACACCTAAACAAGAAAAGTATAAACAATTCAAAATAAAAATGGACAAAGGACTTGACCAGATTGTTCACCAAAGAAGATGTATTAAGAAAAAAATGAAACCAACTGCCATTGACTCCATGACAACTCTCATTGACCCTATAGGGCAGGGTAGAACTACCCCTGTGGATTTCAGATGCTATTTCTACTCCTGTGGAAAGCGCGCCTTTCTTCTGCAAAACACCTCATGCTTTTCAACTGTCAACCTTGCAATTAGCAGTTCAATCATAACCTATTATGTCACCAGAAAAGCTGTCTAGGCACCAAAAAAAACCCATGAAGAATATTCATGATTAGCCATTATACAATTGTGAATCCAAACAATAGTGAGATACCACCCCACCCTAGCATTGATTGAAGTTCATAAACTATATAACACATGTTGGAGATAGTGCAATAAGACTGGAACCCTAATATGCTGCTGGTGGGACTGTAAAATAATACTATATTGAGGAAAGTGGTGTGGTATGGTACATCCTAAAAAATCTGGGAATCTAAAGTCTGTATAACCTAGAAATTCCTCTAATTGGTATATACCCTAAGGAAATAAAGAACAAGGCAGAAGCACATATATATATATATATATATATATATATATATATATATATATATGTATAGCCTTGTTCATCAAAGTGCTATTCACAAAAGAAAAATATATGGAAATAGTTTAAATGTTCTTCAGTGAAAAATGGGTAAGTAAGCTTTGGAACTTATATAAGTATGTCCTTATTTTTTTCATTGATGACCTTTGCAGTCCTAGGGTTATCATTTAGAGCTTAAAGTGCAATGCTAAAATTTGCTAAAAAGTAATGATGACACTATGAAATACCTCATGGTATAAATGGACTTAGAGGAGATTATGCTGAGTAAAATTAGTTAATCGCAAAAAGAGCAAATGCCATATGACAACAGTGTTACTTTAAAAATGAAGATCGTTTTAATACCAAAAGAAATGGAATTTGATAGTTATGGGGTGGGGGCAGCTAAAGGGTTAAAAAAGGTGGTAATTTGGTGAAAGAGAAAATCATATTCTATAAAAGGGAAATATATGGTTACAAAATAGCAATAGGGCCAGGGCAAGCTATTCAAAGGATTGATGACTTGCTGAATACTCCCTCCCCGCAAAAAATGATGAACCAGTATCTAGGGTGGTCAAAAGGCACATAAGAAGCAGTCAAGGAGGATATGAGCCAGTTAAGATACAGGGTAGTAACAATGAAATATGAAACCTTCCTCTATTCCCAAATGCTGCCTCCCACCCACTATCATGACTCCAATTCTACCACTTAAATCCAGCTAGACCAGGAGATGTACAGTGAAGTTGGAAACATGGGAAATTTAGGATAGATGATCCATTAAGACTAGTAATGGGAGTGGTAATACCAGGAGGGTAGAAGGATGGAGGAATAGAAAGGGAGAACCAACTTCAGGGATCTACACGTAGCCTCTTCTCTGGGATGCAGACAATAGGAAAGTGAATGTTGGGACACATTGGACAGTGTACAGTATGAAAATAATAACAATTAGTAAATTACTAAGGGTTCAAGGTGGGGGGGGAGGAAGGGAAATATAGGGAGCTGATACTGGGGACCAGGATGGAGGGAGGATGTTTTGAGAGTGATGATGGCAATAAGTGGCACACAATTGATGTTTGTATGGATTGTGATGGGAGTTGTATGAACCCCTGATAAAATGATTCATTAAAAAAAAAACAATAAAAAAGAGAAAAAAGAAGCCATCAAAAATAGATTTGGAGCTCACACTTTATCCCGGCTCCAATCTTTGTTCCTGTGACATGGCTCTGTGTTTTAAAAATCCGTAACAGTATGCGTCATGGTTGTATCACCCCTCCATAGTTGTTCAATATATATGTTGAGAAGCTGGATTATACAAAGAAGAGGGTGGCATCAGGATTGAAGGAAGGATTCTTAACAAACTCAGGTATACGTATGCCATAGACTTACTTGGTGAAGGAGAGAAGGGGATGAAGCACTTGCTGATGAAGATGAAGGATTATAGTCTTCTTCATAGATTATACATTGAGTAATAAGATGTACTAGCCGAAGTCATGGTATCCTCTATTGCATCATATGCATGTGTAAGTTGGACATTGAATAAGGAAGACTGTAAAAGAATAGATGCACTTGAATTGTGCTGTTGGAGAAGAATATTGAAAGTGCCAAGGACTGCTAAAAGGACAAAACAATCTTTGGAAGAAGCAAGGCCACAGTGTTCCTTAGAGGCAAGGATCACAAAGCATTTTCTTCTATTATTTGGACCTATTATCAATAGAGACACATTGCTGGAGAAGGACATCTTGTTTGGTAAAATGGAGCGACATAAAAAAAACCGCAACAATAAAAAACAGGAAGGCCTTCAAATAGATGGATTGTCAAGGTGACTTACTGTTATACATATGATTTGTAATCAATGTCATAGTATCTAACAGCTAAAACAGTTTAGCTTTATACCTAATGATTTGTTCTCCTTTTTCTTCACACTCTGGTAATTTTCAAAGAATATTTATTTCTGTGAGCAAATCTATTCTTGTTTTATTATAGTATTGATCTCATATAATATTTGATAATTTATGATTGACTAATTTTGTTCAGGTCAGTGTCCTCTAGAATCATCCCTATCATGAGATATTGTCCAGATTAGTATTCTTTTATGCTGCACATGTAGTATTTTTTCTCATAACTTTTATCAAATACAAAGACAAATTCAAGGTAGATGAAAGACCTAAATATAAAACCTAAACCCACCAAGAATATCAAGGAGAAAACAGTGGCAATCTTAGGTACCCTAATACAAAAAAGCACTCTTGGGTTAGTGAGTTACAAGTTAGGCTGCTAACACAGGGGCAGAAGTTCAAAACTAGCAACTGAGCCATGCGCGATAGAAGAAAATATCTACTTCTGTAAATATTTACAATCTTGGAAACCCACTGAGGCCCTTTTCTTCTATAATAAAGTTTTGCTATAAGTTGAAATTGACCCCGTGGCAGGGAATAAGAGCTATGAATCCCCTTTCGCTTTCTGTAGTTGGTTATCTATCACCATTTGTTTAAAATACTAATCCTTTTGGATTTTTGTAGTCTAATGTCATTTATTCTTAGGTGAATTAACTTCTAAGTTCTTATTCTGTTCTTTGAGTCTTAATGCTACTCTATTTTGACTACCAATACTGTACAGTGGTCCTGGGATCAGGGATTTGGGGACTTCATACTTTTCTTTTCCTTAAGTAGTGTGTTGTTTGTACATGGTCTCTTTTCTTTCCCTATAAAGTTGGTGTTTAGCTTTATCATCTATTCAAAGAATGATAATGGAATCTGGATCCACATTTCATCACATTTGTAAATCACTTTGGGTAATACTGACATTTTCACAATGTTAAAATTTTCTATTCATGGTAAATGCTTCTATTTATGCAGGTCTCTTTGGTTTCTTATAGTTGTGATTTATAGCTTTTCTTTTTTAAATAGGTCTTCAGTACTACATGTATGTATTCTTAAGTACTTAATATTTGGCTGATTATTGTAAATAATATTGTTTCACTTATTTCCTTTATCTAATCTTCTTTGTTAGTGTAGGGATCTGGTTTTTGTATGTTTATCTTGTATTCTGCCACTTTACCTTGTTATTAGTTCCAGTTGGTTTCTTGTAGAGTCTTTGACATTTTCTATATATAAGACATATCATCTGCAAATAAGCATGGCTCTACTATTTTGCCAATTTAAATGGCTTTTTTCCTTTGCTGCCTTATTGCTCTAGCTTGGATTTCCAGTGCAATATTGAATATTGCTAGTGATAAAAGATATCCTTGCCTGGTTCTCATTTACAAGGGGAATATCTTCAGTCTCTCTCCACTGGGAAAAAATGTTGGCTTTTGGTTTTGGTTTTATTCTGCATGTTGAGGAATTTCTCTTCCATTTTTTTTTCTGAATGTTTTTTGTCAAATACCTTTTATGCATTGATTATTAAAATCATATTGTTCTCTTCACTTATGTGGCTAATTACAATGATCATTTATCTAATCCTAAGTACTCTTGCTTATCTGGTATGAGACCCACTTGATCACATTTTTGGTTTGTTTTTTTTCATATGTAGTTGACGGTTCTAATGATTAGTATTTTGTTAAGAATTGTGTGATTGAGAGACTTGGGTATATAATTTTCCTTTTTATCAAAGTTATTTTCCTGATTTTTGTTTATTTGTTACATGGGTAAGCTTGCTTCATGAAATTAGTTTGGTTATGGAATGTTTTGAATAGAATTTTTGTAAGCTCTTCTCTGAATATTTGATAGAATTCTTCAGTAAAGTTATCGTTTCTTAAGTTGTTGGAAGATATTTTAAAACTGTTCAATTTCTTTTGTGATGAATCTGTTCAAATTTCCCTATCTCTGATTGTTAGACTATGTTATGTATTTCTAGAGATTTATTTCTTCTAGGTCTCCAAACTTGTTGGAATGCAGTTCTTTAGGTTGATATGTTGTTAACATTTTTATTTCAATTAGTTCTGTTGTGGCTTCACCCTTTTCATTTTTTTAGTATTATTTGCATCGTCTCATTCATTACCAGCGATTTGTCAATTTTAATAAACCTTTCAAAGAACAGTATTCCAATCTTATTCCTTTTAGTTTTTCTGTGTTCTGTGTCATTCATCTTTGCTCAAATTTTTAGTATTTCCTTTCATCACATGACTGTAAGCTTTTTATTGTTCATTTTCAATTTGTTGAGGATGTTCATTGTAGACTTTGGTCTGGGCACTGCTTTGACTATGGCCCCATTTTTTGGTATGTTGTATTCTCATTGATTCAAGGAATATTTTTATTTTACATTTTAAGCAGTTATTATTCAGTATGTATATATTTGTTCTGTTTTCCCTTTGATATTTCTGTTAATAATTTCTAGTGTATAGTACTATGAATTGTGTCATATTTTGGTGTTTTTAAATTTCATGAGGCTTGATTTGAAGCCTAATATTTGTTATCTTCTGAAGAATGTTCCATATGCTCTGGAAAATGATGTATATTGTGCTATTTTGAAATATCTTGTATGCATCTATATGGTCGATCTGCTTAATAGTGTTGTTTAGCTCTTGGTGTCTTTGTTGAGTTTCTTTGCAGTCATTCCACCCTTCCTCAAAAGTGATGTGTTCAAGGTTTCTACAATTATTTCTTTTCAATTTTGTTAAAATTTAAATTATTTTCTTTGGCGCTCTTCCACAGGGTGTGCAGATGTCTACAAAACTATGCCCTCTTGTTGATTGACCTTTCATCAGTAAATGCTGACCTACTTTGTCTCTTTTGCTTATTTTGGACCTAACTTCTATTTTATCAGAAATTGATATTGCCATTTCTACTATTTTTGTTGCTATTTTGCTTTACCTGCTTTCCCCATTCTGCTACTGTCCCCTGACTGTGTATTTAATCCATTTATAATCAGTGTAATTGTCAATAGGTATGAATTTATTGCTGTAATTTTTCTGTGGTTTGTTTGTAGAGGGTTTTGTTATTATTGTATTGATAATATCACCATGCTATATTTTTTTTGCTGTTTCTTCATTTAATTTTTTAATGATTACCTTCATGCTGATCTTTTAGTGTTTACTGAGTTTTATTTTTCTTTTGATTTTGGTGAGGCTTATTAATTTTGATATTACTCTGAAAAGTAATATCTTCTATATCTTGACATTATTATAACTTCCTCTCCTTTTGAAAGTACTGGGCTTATACAAGTTTTTCCCATTTTTTGCTATGTATTTTTTATGGCTAACAAGGTGACATCCCTACTTTCCTATTCTCATAAAGTTTACTGTATTTCTGACATATCTATATTTGAGTTAATTTATGTATAATATTTTCAGAATCTGAATCTCAGGCTATTTTCTATGATGTTTGGTGTGGTGCAAAGGATTTCCATTAGCATTTCTTGTAAGACTGGTCTGGTTTCTACAAATTCTCTTGATTTGGGATAAACTGGAAACATCCTATTGTATTTGAAGGGAAATTTTAATAGATATATTAATTCTTGGAAAGCATTTGTTTTCTTTCATGGTTTTATATATGTCATTACATTGCCTTCTTTTCTGCATGCTTTCTGATAAGAAATCCATGCTTACTCTTACTGACTTTACCTTTGTGCCCCTTCATTTCAAGCTTTCAGAACTCTCTTATTTGATTCTGAGATGTCTTATCATGGCAAGCATTGGCGATTTCCTGGGGGTCTCGCCTATTTGAAAGCCATTGACATTATTGGCTGCATCTCTTCCTTTCTTATGATATTAAGAAAGCTTTCTTGTAACAAAATTTTGATATTTTTCTTGGTGTTTTCTTTTTCTTAGTATCTCAGTTCTGGAAATCCAAATAAATTTAAAATTTTCCTCTTTATGTCCTTTGTAAATAATTCTTAGGCCTTTTTGTTGATTTTTAATCTTTCTTTATCTGACTGTTCTTCTAGTAGATTAGTATGAGTATTCAGAATTTTTCTTTTAGTTTCCCCGTCTGCTTTCTGTTGAGTCTATTCCTCGGTCTTCCAGTGTACTGCTGTTTTAGTATGATTTATAAATTTTTATTTTCAATTATTTTTCTTGCATTGTTTTCACAATTTTTTTTAAATTCTGTATTTTTCTTGACTTTGACTATATTTTCTCAGGTGACATCATTTTTTTCTTTGATCTCTTAATCTGCTGAAAGGATGTAACTATAAACGTTTAAAATTCTTTATCAGGCTGTATAAACATTTCTTTCTCCAGAAAAATATCTGATCCTGATTTTTTTTATTATTTGTTTGATACAACCTGTCCAGTTTCTGTATGTGAATTGAAGTGGTTTGTTGTCTGCGCCATTGTGATCTTGTTGTATTCATTTATTGGTTTACTTAGCTTTAACATATCGGGGCAAGAGTGGGTGTGCTACTTTGGAAGCTCGTGTGGTAGCACTGGGACTCTCAGCATCTGTCTTCTGGTAGATGTGGTATACATCAGGAGTGAAGGCAGAGGTTTCGAGTAATCATGGAGAGCAGCTGAGGGAAGACTGGCAGGTGTTGGCCAGCGTCTGTTTCCACTCAAGGGGTGCTAGAGTCTGCAAGGTTGTTTTCTCTATGGGTAAGGAAACAAGTGTTGCACTTATGACTTTGTAAGATTCTGGCTCCTGAATGATGGAAGAGAAAGGGATAGGAGAGTAATGTGGTGGAAAGAAGAAGAGAAAGAGAAAGGAGGTCAAAATACCAAAGATATCTTCTGGATCAAGGGAGCTCACTGTACAAGAATCTCATGGTTCAGAGGACATGCCCCATTCCTGCCTCATGCTGGCAGTGAAATCCCTGCTTTGCTATTACACTCAGAGGACTGTTTTATACCAAGTAGGATGAAAAGCCAATAAATCCTGTTAATTATCATTCACAGGTGAATCCTACCAGCGCCTTTCCCAACTTCTTACCCAGATTCAAGGAGGGAAAGGTTGTTATGTAGGAATTACAAAGACTTTCACTAGAAGGGCAACATTAGATAATGCACTGCCCCTTCAGGAGCTTAAAAGTAAAAAGAGAAATGAAGGAGAAGTGCCACTGTACTGGTGAGGACGACTTGAAGCCCTTGCTGATAAAGATCAAGGATTTCAGTCTCCAGTATGGATACCTCACTATAAAGAAGACCCAAAGCTTCACAACTGGATCAATAGGTAACATCATGACAAATGGAGAAATGATTGAAGTTGTGAAAGATTTCATCTTGATGAAATCTACAATCAATGTTCATGGAAGCGGCTTTCAAGAAATCGAGTAACACATTGCATTGGGAAAATATGCTGTACAATGTTTCTTTAAAGTGTTGAAAACCAGAAAGATTACTTTGAGAACTAAAGTGTGCCCAATTCAGGTTATAGTTTTTAAAGGAACTTCGTGTACATGTTGGATATTGAGTGAAAAAGACTGAAGAAGAATCTGTGAGTTTCAGTTCTGGTGCCGGTCAAGAATATAGAGGGTACTGTCAAAAGAACAAACAAATTTGTCTTAGAAGTACAAACAGAAGGTTCCTTAGGTGAAGAGGGCAAGACGAACTTTGGACATGCTGTTGAGAGACCATAAACTAGAGAAGGCCATCATGCTTACTAAAGTAGAGCAACAATGGAAAAGAGGAAGATCCTCCACAAGATGGACTGGCACAATGGCTCAAACAATGAGCTCAAACGTAGAAACAATTGTGAGGGCTCTCTCTCTCTCTCTCTCTCTCTCTTTCCTTTACTTTCCTGTTGACAAGCCATATAAGCCATGTTAATGGCAGCTGTAGATCTGGGGATGCAACCACTGTCATTGTACCCACAAGACTTTCCAATCATTGGTTTTAGGGCATGTTCTTTGATATGAAGAGTCTACATTCCAGTTGGAAACTTGTGAGTCCACACTGATAAGCAAAGCCAAATCAGCATAGGCCATCCAAAAATTCAGCAGCAATATGCACCAATTCACAGGATCAAATATTTCATCTGGCCAAGTTTTGGTCAACTTGATGTGGACTGCCTCACTTAGCCTCATCAGGATGCCCATAAGCTGTCTTGACTTTCACCCATGAGCTCCTTCATAATTTCTCAACAACCCTAGCCTAGTTTTTTTTAAATTAGTAATTTTGAATTATAAACAAACTCATAGTGCAATGTACTCTCCTACAAGAGTATTCAGTGCACATCAGAAGCAGTGATAGAATTCCCATTTTCAATGAAGGAGACCTGTTGGATTCCTAGCCTATATACCCCATGCACAGCCATCATTTGTTTGTCAGTGGTGGTTTGCATGTTGCTAAGATGCTGAATCTCTTGTCCATAAGGTTGTCATGCTGTGGTGACTTTTGTGTTCCTGTGATGCTGTTATTTCACTGGTATTTCAAATGACAGAAGATTATCCCAAAGTGAGCAGATTTTTGTGGAGCTTCCAGACAAAGCTTCAGAGAAAGTATATGCTAAAAACCTTATGCATAACTTTGAAACATAAGATGCATGGTGTAGGTCATATACTTGGACCAAGTCAGGTACTTCAGACTCCCACAGCACACACAATGATGCCAAATACCAGTCCATTTCAGTTAATGCCTAGAATGTTTCTCTTTGTATATTTTGTTTTTTATGACTTCCAACTTTCCTAGATTCATACTTTGCACATTCTAAGTTCCACTTATTAATTGATGCTTGTGTCTGCTTCTTCACATTTTGCCTTGTGAATCACCAGCAAGTCAGTGTCCTAAAAGTTGTACTTTCTTAAGTTTTACTGTATCCACATTTATGGTCAACTCATATGCAACTTTTGATCTGTCCAATATCTTCTTTTCAATTCATTATTTTGAAGGCCCACCAGAAGCAGTTTTCCTTTGGTTGGCAAGGGTAACATGACACATTCATCATTTTTCCTCAGAGTTATATCAGCTCTCCAACACTATGTGATAATTTAGTCCACTGGAGCCTTGATCAACTTTCCCTTTCAAAAATTGTGACACTGATCCACTACATTGATGACATTTCACTGAGATCTACCTTGAAGTACAATGCTGACTATGACAAGATTATATATACTCATCTCTAAGGAAATCCAATAAATACAACTGCTATTCAAATGTATACACCAACCACAAAAGTTAGTGATAAAGGATTTGAATTATTCTGTCTTCAGCCTGCAACTGATCAAAAATTCAAGCTGTATTGATAATTATTGTGATTGAAAAGCAATGAGAGAAGCAATATTTTAAAAGAATAAAAATAGTTGGAAAATATGGTTTAGGTGATAGAAACAAAACCGAAGTTCGTATGATAAAGTTTTGCAAAACCAATGACTTGTTCATAGCAAATAACTTTTCTCAACAACACAAATGACTACCCTTCACAGAAACTCTCCAGAGGTAATAGCTAGGCATCAAATAGCTGTGGGAAGAGATGGTGGAGCAAGTCATTATCAGCAGCTCAAAGCAAGCCAGGGGTTGACTGATGAAAAATTTCTCATCTGTAAGCTCAGAGTGAAGCTGAAAAACATTTAAAAAATCCACCAAAGTCAAATACAACCTTGTGCCTACCCCACTTGGATTTCAAGAACATATTTGCAGTGTTGAAACTAATGGCAGAAGACAATAAGCTGTGGGAAGATATCAATAATATCACTCACAAGAAACCAAAATATCATTTAAAAAGACAGAAAATAAAGAAAAGATCAAACTGAATGTCAGAAGAGATTCTGAAACTAACTCTTACGTGTAGAATAGCTAAGGTAAATGAAAGAAATTATGGGGGGTGGGGGGAAAAAAGAAAGAAATTATGAAGTCAAAGAGCTGAACAGAAAATTTAAAGAGCAGCACAGGAAGACAAATTCAAAAATAAGGACACATGCAAAGACCTAGAATTATGTAAGCAAAAAGGAAGAGCACACACAGTCTTTCGAAACAGCAGGAATTGTGACTGTCCTGAGCCCACCATGCCAAAGTCAGACACTGAGGACGTGCAACAGAGCAGCAAGGGAGCTGAACAATGAAGTCCCCAGTGAACACCAGAAATAGACTGTAGGGCCAGGGCAAGGTGCCCCATCAGACCTGACTGGAAAACACTCACAGTGGACAACAAATAGTCCTTGAACTATTTATAGGGTTTTTTGTTTTTGTCTTTCTATGGTTGGTGTTGTTGTAGCTATTATTTTATTGTTTATTGTCTTGTGTTTATACATATTGTTATTCCTGCATGTCTATCTGGAGGGGATAGGTAGAATAAACAAGTTGGAAAAGAGAAAAATTGGATGACAGTTCTATGGGCACATGGGAGATGAGGAGAAAGGGGAAAAGGGAGTGGATTCTAGCAAACCCAGGGACAAGGGAACAAGTGACTAGGAATTAATGGTGAGGAGGTTGTCGGAGGTGTGGCAGAGCTGGATCAAGGACAGTGTAACCAAGAGGAATTCCTGAAACCCAAATGAAGGCTGAACTTGGCAGTGGGACAAGAAGAAAGTAAAAAGAAATAGAGGAAAAAACTATGTGGCAAAGGTCATTTACAGAGATCTAAACACAGATATATACATTTGTAAATATATTTATATGGGAGGAAGGGGAAAGAAATCTATGTACATATATTTATAGGATGATTATTGAGGAAACACATGGAAAATGGGCCCTTACTCAAGTACTCCCCCATTACAAGATAACTTTATTCTAATACATCAGCAGTCTGAGATGCTCACCTTCCCAACATGATCACTGATGACAAAGTCAGTGCATAAGCAAATGTGGCCAAGAAAGCTGATGGTGCCCAGCTATCAAAAAATACAATGTGTGGGGGTCTTACAAGTGTGAGGATAAACAAGTGGTCATTTAGCTGAGAAATAACAAAGTCCACATGGAAGAAGCACACTAGTCTGGGTGATCATGAGGCGTTGAGGGGTCTAGTTATCAGGCATCAAAGAACAAAAAATATCTTTGTGAATGAGGGGGAGTGCAGAGTGGGGACTCAAAGCCCATCTGTAGGCAACTGGACATTCCCTCAGAGAGAGCACTCGGGGAAGGGACAAGTCAGTCAGGGTGCAGTGCAGCAACGATGAAACATCCAATTATCCTCTAGTTCTTAATGCTTCCTTCCCCTCTCCCTCCCCCACTATCATGATCCCAATTTTACCTTACAAATCTGGCTGGACTAGAGGATGTACACTTGTGCAGATAGGAACTGGAAACATAGGGAATCCAAGACAGAAGAATCCCTCAAGACCAGTGGTGAGAAGGACGATCATGGGAGGGTAGAGGGAAAGTGGGTAGAAAGGGAGAACAGATTACAAGGATATACATATAATCTGCTCCCTGGGGTGCAGACAGAGAAGAAGTGGGTGAAGGGAGATGTTGGATGGTATAAGATATGACCAAATAATAATTTATAAATTATCAAGGGCTCATGGGGGAGAGGGGAGGGAGGTGGGAAATAAGAAGCAGATACCAGGGACTCAAGTAGAAAGAAAATGTTTTGAGAAAGATGAGGGAAACAAATGTACAAAAGCGCTTGGCACAATGGATGTATGTGTGGATTGTGATGAGTTGTACAAGGCCCCAATTAAATGATTTAAATTTTAAAGTCTCTAGAAATTGATAGGATATGAACAGAAATGTTTTGACAGGCTGATGTAGCACTGGAAGCACTTACACACCTATGCCAGGAAAGTTGGAAGACAACTTCTTGGCCAAGTAAGTAGAAAAGATCCATAGATGTACCCATGCCAAATAAAAATGACCCAACATAATTTTCAAATTATAGCCTAATATCTTTGATATTATATATGCAATATATATGCAATAATGATGTACTGAAGACCATACAATAAGAGTTGTCAGAAAAGAATGCAGAACAAGAGATATCAATGTTAGATATCAATGATCAAGAGATACTTTCTTGCTGAAAGTAGAGAATATCAAAAAAGGTGTTATACTTGTGTCCTATTGACCATGGCAAGGCATTCAACTCTGTAGATCATAACCAGTTTTGGATAGCCTTGAGAAGAATGGAAATTCCAGTGCATTTCATTGTGCTTATGTGGAACTTGTACATGGAACTCATATGGGACTGATACAAACGCAAGGCAGTTGTGCAAGGATAACAAAGGAATCAGGAAGGATCTATTAGTGTTGTATCCTCTAATGATACTTATTCAATCTGTATGAAGAACAAATAATCATGGCAACTGCATAATATGAAGAAGAATATGGCATCAGAATTGGAGGAAGTCATTAATAACCTGTGATATGCAGATGCCACAACCCTGTTTGCTGAAAGTGAGAAAGCTGAAGCACTTACTGAAGAAGATTGAACTTTTCAGTCTTCCATGAGTATTACAACTCAATGTAAAGAAGACCAAAATTCTCACATCTGAACCAGTCGATAACATCATGATAAATGGAGGAATGTTTGAAGTTGTCAAGGATTTCATCTGGCTGAGATCCATGATCAATGCTCATGGAAGCTGCAGTGAAGGGATCAAAAGACATATTGCATTGAGTAAATGTGCTGCATTTTGCTGCAGTGTTGAAAAGCAAGGATATTACTTTGAAGACTAAAGCCTATCTGAAGCAAGTCATAATATTTTAAATTGTCTTGTGGGCATGTGAAATTTGGACCTTCAATAAGGAAGACCAAAGAATTGATGCATTTGAATATTGAAAGTATTGTGAACTGCCAAAAGGACAAACAGATCTGTCTTAGAAGAAGTATAATCAAAGTGTTCCTTTGAGACAAATATGGCAAGGTTTTGTCATACTTTGGACATATTGTCAGTAGGTACCTGTCCCGGAGAAGGGAACCATGCTTGCTAAAGTAGAGGGGCAGTGTAAAATAGGAAGACCCTCAAGGAGATGGATTGACCCAGTGGCTACAATAATGGGTTCAAGCATAGAAACAAATGGGAAGATGGCACAGGACGTGGCATGTTTCATTCCATTGTGCATACAATCTCTATAGGTTGGAACTGACTCGATGTCATTTAATAGTGTCAAGATGCTGAGCATGTTTCAGAAAAGTTTCCAAAGTGAGCAGACTAGATAAAAAGGGTCTAATGACCTACTTCTAAAAATTAATCAATGAAAATCCTATGGATTACACAATCTGATCTCCAATGATTATGAGGATGACCTAGGGCCTAGGCGATATTTCTTGTTATTGCAATAAGATGTCTATGATTTGAGTCCTGACTTTATAACTTCTAACAGCAATACATCCATGTCCCTCCTTGTATGCTAGTTTATGCCTGAGAAGAATCACTGAAACTCATTTAAATGAGTTTTTTCTTAATTTCTTTTTTCTTTTGCAAAGCAAATGGCTCCACTGAATTCAGTGTAAAGATCAGGGAGAGGCAGAAAATAATGAAATTCACTCTTTTTTGAGGGGTGGGGGACATCATTGCCTCTGGTGTTCGTGGGCACTACCCAGTGCTGCTTCTGAGGGCTGCCACTTGATTTGAACCCCAAGCCCGCTGGCCGCAGTCAACCACTTACGCCACCGGGGTCTCAGCCCGAAATTCACTCTTCTCACTGACTTTCAACCAACATTATTTATAAAGCCAGTCTCTGTACAGAATTTAATATACAAGGCTGGTACCTGTGTGTCTAAAATATAACCCCTATTCAACAAAATTCTAAACAATGTAGTGCTGTGAATGATTCTTCATGGTTGGAATCAGGGAAGCAGCTTGTGTAAGGAGAAATGGGGATAATGTGCTGAAGGTGGCCTGCTTGGTCTGGAAATCTGGTCATTGCAAAGACAGGAAAAAGAAATTAATTTCACTTCTTAACTTGTGTCCTTCTGGATTCTTCCCCCCTCTCTCCACAGCATAACATTAGACTAAATCTTGTCAACCAATGAGCCATAATTGCTTTCTATCTTTATTAACTTTGTTAATTTCACATAGTAATTCACATTCTAGTCTTCCCTTGAAATATCAGCAAAACTATTTGCTCCGAGCCTATGTGCCTCTCAGAATAGACCTGGAACTAAGACCTTTCCTTCAGAAGAAGAACTCTGCAATGCAGAGCAAAAATGTCCTCATCTTTTACAACTTGCTTTTATTGTCAGTCTGTTCTTGACCGCCAGGCATAGGAGACCCAACTTCTAACCTCAATGTCTAGGATGTCCATGGTCACACAGGATGGAAGAAATAATTCCTGGATATGCCTATTTCAGAGTACTGCCCCCAAACAGAGGTTGAGCATTTACTTGAGGAAGTCAGTCAACTTCACATCCCTGCTCAAGAAAATAAACAGTTGTGAACTTCTCTTCAGATGACACTTGGACAAAAATTTCAGACCCATCTGACTGAAAGGCGACCCCCTCTGTTGTGAGGAAGAAATTTACAAAAGTAAAGGCACTGTTGTGTCCCAACAGACAAAAGGAGGTAGGTCCCATGCACCACCATCTCATCTTCCCTTTCAGGTCCAGCATCTTGTTTGAAGAGCGGGGGTGGGGTGGGGATGTGAAGAACTGAGATTCTCATGGCTAGAAGTGAAGTATACTAATAGGTAACCGCTGAGCAGAAGCATTTACAAATAATTTAGCAACAGCAAAGTTATCTTTCTTCCATGAGCTACTTATACTTGTGACATTCACAGTGCATTAATAAGTGAGAATTGTTCTGCAAACAACACAGCTCCAGATTCATTCTTTTAGAGGGAGACAATTAAGAAGAGGATGAAGGTTTGAGAAAGCATTTGTCTGCCTTGCTTTCAACAATGATCAGAATGACCAACTTCCCACTCACATACCACTCTTCATCTTCCAAAGCCCTTCCACCACTATTTATTTTTCATTTATTCTTCAGATGGGGAGCCGATTCAGAGTTATGGAAAAATACACCCAAATAAGTCAAGTGGCAGGCCAAAGGTCACACAGCTGGTGAGTGTCCCAGCTGAGACCAGGGTGCAGGGGAATCCATATGTAGTGCTTTATCCTTGAAGAGTTTCTGGTAAACAGATTAATGAGGGTTGGTTGCCATGGGAACCAATGTTTCCCTCACCCAGTGCCTACTCTGTGACATATTCTACCTGTGGCTCCAAACAGCCCCGTAGGAGTGAGTTTTGGCCTGCAGACCCCCTCAGGGCTCTGGAATGCCTGAAGAGGTCCTGAATGAGTTGTCACTGCTCTCCTTCCTCTCTTACACACCGAATGGGGCTGATGACCCCTCCCAACAGTGACATTTCTCAGCAGCAGAACCCAAGCAGACAAGCTCTGCTGGGCCAAGACAGTTTGAGCAATCAAAGTTTACAGCTGTGATGGAGGTCTGGCATTTGAGTCTATTGATCAGCGACAGAAGTAAAACACAAGGCCAAAAAATGTAGAGAGATTGTGTTGTCAGAGCCAAATAGAGGTTTCTCCTCTGCTTTGAAGACAGCTTAAAAAAAAAAGATGGTAAGGGACAAGGACAAAGCAATCCAAAGCCAGGGAGAAGTGACACCTAAGATGCTTTGGGCTTTTTAAAGATTTGATGCTGGGTTGCTAAGGATAAAGGGATCCCAAGGCACAGAGCTATTTGGGGGCTGGTGGCGTGGGGGTAGAGGGCAAGTTGGGTAGAGTTTTTGATTTTCAAATGAAGATGCACTCTGTTTGTGCTCAGAAGTCCAAAAGGAAATGTTGTGGCTGCCTGTCCTTGAGGTGACAAATTTCTGCTATAAGTGCAAGACAGTCCACGTGCCTTGCTGAAATGTGTTGAAGTGACCTAGTTGCAGGTGTTCTCTCTCTGCAAGTGCCAGCCCAAAGAGTAACTTAGGCTCAATATATCCTGCTGGAGACAGTCAAAGTGGACTCAGCCTGAATGAAAAGAAAAACAGGGCTGAAGATACACGAGTGATTGTGGGTCTTGGGTCAAGTCAGTCACATCTTTATGTCTTAGTTTCCTAACACATAAAATCCACCGCTGACAAGTCAGTTCCCCATCATGGTGACAGTATTGGACAGTGTGGAAGAGCTGGTCCAAAGGGTTTCTGAATGTTTTACAGGAATACATTGTTCTTCTTTCTCCTCCATAATGCCTAGTGGGCTTCCCCTCTTGCTTAGTAATCCAATGTTAATCCCACTAAGCCCATGTTCAGTTGATTCTCTTAAAGATTTTCTCAGGCACATGAAATGGCTGCAATAAATTACCAGCCTACACAGGTCACAGATGAGTGAAGCAGACTGCCAAGTTTAACCCTCTCAAGTGCAAGAAGGGATTGTCTAGGTCAGGAGTCCTCACTCCTTGGCCTGTGGGTCACATGTGGCCCACAGAGGGCCTTTATTGGTCCTGCTGGGTATTGTTGCTACTGCTGCTCTTCTGGGCCCTCCGTGAATTTGTTCACAGGTTTTGTTTTGTTTTTTTAATTTAACTATCATCCAACCCTCAAATGATCTGAGGGACAGTGAACTGGGCCCCTGTTTAAACAGCTTGAGGACCCCTGGTCTAGGCACTGAGGAGTCCTATCAGAGAACAAGGGGGCACGGGCATTGAAAGTCTTCAAAGGTTAATGGGCATTATGAGCACCCAGTAAATCTCCACAGTTTCCGACTCAGGGTGTGGTCCACAAACCTGCATTTTTACAGTTTGGCCATTCCCGGTAAGTTTGTCTTTCTTTTGTTGGGAGAAGGTTGCTGCCATTGTTACTGTAAAGTGATATGTTTGTTATTTTTAGATGTCATTGAATCGGTTCTCACTCATAGCAACCCTATGTACGATAGAACAGAACACTCCTATCCTGGGCTTGTCTTTCACATGTTATTATGTTGGCGCCCATTGTTACAGCTACTGCACCAATTCATCGTGTCTAGGGCCTTCCCCCTTTTTTGCTGTCTCTCCACGTTAGCAAGCATGACCAGGGACTGGTATCTCCTGACAATGTGCCCAAAGTGCATGAGGTGATGTCTGAACATCCTTGACTTTAAGGAGCATTCTGGCTGTATTTCTTCCGAAACTGATCAATGTGTCCTTTTGGTGGTCCAGGGTATTTTCAAGATTCTTCACCAACACCATACTTCAAGTGCATCAATTTTTGTTTGTTCACTCTTTATTTAATGTCCAACTTTCACCTGTTAAGAGGCAATTGAAAATACCATGGCTTGTGTCAGGTACACCCTAATCCTCAAAGGAACCTCTTTCCTTTTGAACACTTTAAAGAGATCTTGTGCAGCAGATTTGCATAACACCATGCGTTGTTCTATCTCTTGACTGCTGCTTCCGTGAACATTTATCATGAACCTATCCAAGGGAAAAATCCTTGACATCTTCAATCTATTTTTAATGGTCATGATGTGATCTGTTGGTCCACTGTTTTCTTTACATTGCGTTTTAATCCACACTGAAGACTGCAATCCTTTATCTTCATCAGCAAGTACTTCAAGTCCTCTCACTTTTGGCAAACAGGGTTATGCTATCTTCTTCATGTGATCCAGTTTCTCTGATTATCTGATGATCAGCATACAGATTAAATAAGTATGGTGAAAGGATACAATACTGATACACACCTTGTTTGAGACAAACCATGCCATATGGCCTTGTTTTGTTTGCACAACTTTCTTTTGATCTATGTAAATATTTCACATGAGCACATTAAAATATTCTGGAATTTCTGTTCTTGCCAAGTCTATATATAGTTTGTTCTGATTCACATAGTTGAATGTCTTTGTATAGTCAATGAAACATATGTAAATATCTTTCTAGGATTCTCTACTTTCAATCAAAATCCAACTGATGTCAGCAACAGTATTCCTTGTTCTATGTGTCCTTTTCTGAATCCAGCAAACTAATATACACCATTTACCAAATTGTTCCCTTTCTTGTGTACTGCTGACTTTATTCACTTTGAACAAGTTGTGCTGACTTCAGTTATGTTTATAATTACCTTTCTCATCACCAAAAGTAAAATGTGTCTTATGAAAAGTGATTCCCTGTCATCCCTGATAATCATCAAAGAACTTTGCTTTCTGTGTGTATATGTATGCATGACTTTTTCTAATAGTGGGACCAAATAATATTAGCCTTTCCTGATTTACTTATTTCTCTCAGTATATTGTTCCCCAGACTCATCTATAATATATATTTTGTGAACTTTTTATTATCCTTTGAATTTAGGTTGCAATTCCTTATATATGTAGCACAATTTGTTTACCCACTTATTCATTGATGGCTCTTACGTAGTTTCCATCCATAATTTTTTTTCTATTCTGAATAATGCTTCACTGAACCTAGGTATGCATGTGTCTATTCATTCTCATTGTTCTTGTTTATATATATATATGTATATATATCTTGTTTCTATATATATATAGTGGAATTGGTGCATCATATTCTAATTTTTAAGGAAATTTTCCATACTGATTGTACCATTTAAAATCTCACCAGCAAGGGGGAACCAACTGATCACAAGAATCTACATGTAACCCCCCTGCCCCCCCAAGGGACAGACAACAGAAAAGTAAGTAAAGGGAGATGTCAGAGAGTATAAGAGATGAACAAATAATGATGACTTATAAATTATCAAGGGTTTTTAATGGAGGAAGGACAAGAAGGGAGGGAAAAATTAGGAACTCATACTAAGGGCTCAAATAGAAAGAAAATGTTTTGAGAATGATGATGGCAATAAATGTACAAATGTGCTTGACACAATGGATGTATATATGGATTGTGATAAGAGTTGTACGAGCCCCCAATAAAATGATTTCTAAAAGGAAAAAAATTCTCTCTCTTACTCCCACCAGGGCAGTGGTGCAAGAAAAAAAAAACAAGGAAAAAAGTCCCACCAGCAAAGTACAAGGGTTCTAATCACCCCCATAACCTCACCAGCATTTCTTTTTTTTTCTGGTTTTTCTTGATCAATTCCATTTTCTATTGGAGTGAGATGGTATCTTTTTATATTTTTAATTTGCATCTCTGTGGTGATGAATGGCATCACTTGCCTATCAGTTTGTCATAATCTGGTGGTTTCTGTGTTGCTGTGATGTAGAAGGCTATGTCACTGGTATTTCAAATATCAGCAGAGTCAGGGTAGAAGAGGGAAACAAATCCAGGGAGACTCAAATGTGTGTAAGAGAGAGTTTTATATCAAAGAGCAATTGAACATTAAGAAAATATCCCAGCCCAGTCCAGATCAAGTCCATAAGCCCAATATTAGCTCATTCATATGTGCACATGTAATGTGGCTGAATGCAGGAAGATCACAGGCGAGTGGGTGGGAAATCTTGAGGATCCAATGGTGGTAAAAGCATCTCAGTGCTTGCATGGGTCTCCTCATGGCTCCTCCAACTCCAGGGCTCTGGTTCCACCAGGGTCTCCAAGTGTCTTGTCAGCAAGAAGGCAGGCAGAGTGCCTCTGTATCTAGCCTCCAGTCAGCTATTTATCTAAATTGTGGCTCCAAATCATGTCACCAAGCTGTAACCTGATTGACAGGTTAAATTCCACCCATTTGCAAGTTGAGAAGAGATTATGTAACTACTGTAACTCCAAGTGAACAGGTTCCAGAACTCCGAGACAAAGAACAACTTTGAAGAAGAAATCATTGTAATTTTTTTTAGAACTTAGCTACTGTAAACCCTATGATAGTGTCAGAACATTGTCAACTTAAAATCTAATGAATAGAAGCAGAACATTGTCAGAGACAGTGCCAGAAGATGAGCCATGCAGGTCATAAATCCCAAACCAAACTCACTGCCAGTACTAAGTCATAACTTAATACACAAGGAGTTTGATCCCCTTTTCCTTAAAGAAAATGTCACGCAGGTACATTACATTGATGACATGATGCTGATCAATTACTTCAGATATATTGGGAAAATATCTAAATCTACCAGAGAGGAGGAAATTTACCTGAAAAAAAAAATGCACTCACCTTCCACCTCAATGGAAGTTATGTAAGGCCAGTGGTGTTGGGCATGCTAAGACATCCCTACCAAAGTGAAGGACTAGTTATTATATATGGCCCTCCCACAACTAAAAAGGAGGCACACACCTTTAGATTTTGGAGGCGGCATACTCCTCGTCTGAGTGTACTACCCCCGTCTATATGTCAAATGACTCGATAAAAGCTGCTAGCTTTCAGTGGGGATGCTCTTTGGGGTTTTAGCTTTGCTACTTCTTGCAAAGGATCAAAATGTCTTCTTAACTCATAGAGATAACTTAACTGTTCTTACAGAAGATGCTGCAGCGTTCTCAGTGCCTTTAGGTATAATTAACCCTGAGAACAAATTTAGAAAACTCATCTTTGTGATTTTGTTTCTCTAGACCCATTCCCAGTACCAATCATGTTAGGTTGGGTTTCCTAGAGAAGCAAAACCAATGATGTTTTTATGTGATTGTCTATGGAAAAATATTTACATCAAGAAATGGCTTACACAGATGCAGATGCAGATGAAGTTTAGTTTGGTTCAAGTTAGGCTTCTCCAGACTCCTAGAAGCTGACGACTAGAAGCAGGATGACGAAACAGGTAAACGAATCAAAGATCGCCTGTCTTTTCCTTTTGTTTGTTCTATGGTGGGAACACGTTAGCCTGGGATGTATGGCTCAGAGACAAGGGCAGAGTCTGGGTCCCAGAGTCTAGAGGAATTGACTCTTTCAGTGGCCCCAGAACAAGAGAAATCTCTGTCGCAGGTTCATGTCATAGTGCAATTAGCTCTGCAACGTGGGCCAGATGATCCAGCGGTGCTCGAGATGCCAGTGGCAGGTAGAAATGCAGTTTGGAGTCTTCGGAATCCTCTAGTAATGAATCAAAGCACAGTTCCCTATGATTTTGGAGAAAACCTCTGCCATCCTTCGCAGACAACTGTATTCTCCTTTTGAAAACAGTCTTGCTCTGGACCACCATGTTGCTATTGTCCTGAGCTGCCCATCATGAATTAAGGGTTGTCTCACCCCCAGAGTAAATACATTGGATGTGCATATCAGCACTAGATCATTAAATGAAAGTGGTATGTCCAAAACTGGACTAGAGTAGGACCTGAAGGTACAAGTGGCCCAAATGTCTATGGTCCCCACTTCTGCCACTGTACCAACTTACTCCCATTCTGCACTGATAGCCTCATGAGGAGGTCTTTAGACTCTGTCAACTGAAGACAAGAAAATCCATGCTTGATTTACTAGTTATACTGCATGATATACAGAAACCACTTGAAAGTGAGCAGTAGCAGCACCAGAGCCTCGTTCTGGGCCTTCTCTACAGAACAGTGGTGAAGGGAAATTCTCTTGATGGGCAGAACTTCAAGTGGTATACCTGATTGTCCAGTTTGCTTGGAATAAGGAATAGCCAAATGTACAACTGTGTACTGATTACAGTGTACAGTGTACATTGTACTGTGTACAGCCAATGTCTTGCTTGCATAGTCAAGTAATTTGAAGGAGCATAATTGAAAATTGGTGACAAGAAAACGTGGGGAAAAGGTATGTGGATATACCTCTTGAAATGAACATTTTGTCTCATGTGAATGTTCACTTAATACTTTAACAGTCAAGTAGATAGGATGATACATTCTCAGGAAATCAGTCATCTTGCCCCAGACACTCTTGTCCTTGTCCAATGGGTACATAAAATAAGTGGCCATGATTACAGGAGTGGAGGTTACGCATGAGTTCAGCAACACGGATTCTGACTCACCAAGGCTGACTTGACTATTGCCACTGTTGAATGCCCAATATGACAGCAGCAGAGACCAACACTAATCCCAAATTATGGGACCATTTTTCAGGAGGATCAGCTAACAACCTGGTGGCAGGTTAATTACATAGAATCACTTTCTTCATGGAGTAGGCAGCATTTTCTTCTTACTTGAATAGACACTGACTCTGGATATAGATTTTTCTTTTCCTGTATGCAGTGCTGCTGCCAAAATTACCATTTGTGGACTTACAGACTATCTCATCCAACAACATGGTATCCTGCATTGCCTCAGATCAAGAGACTTACTGTTTTAGTCTGGATAGACTAGAGGAACAAATTTCATAGACACACATATAGATATAAAGAAAAGGTTTATATATAAGAGAAATAGGACATTAAGAAAGCATCCCAGTCCATTCCAGTACAAAGTCATAAGTCCGATATTAACCCATATGCCTGATATCAGTCTATAAAGCTCCTTCTGACTCACAAAGTCACAGGTCAGTGGGTGCAGAGTCCCAGTGCTGGCAGGGGTCTCCCCATGGCTCCTCACTTCCAGGGCTCAGGGTCCATCAACAGCAGAATTAACTCATTGCTGGCAGAGGTCTCCATGTGGCTGCCCCCGCTTCAGAGGTCTGACTCCATCAGGGCAAAGTCGTGTGGTCTCTCCGTTGGCTCCTTCAGCTTCTCAAATGCTGCCATCTTGTCTTTCTGTGATTAATTGTCTCTGAGACTAACTCCCAAACACTGGGGGAGATAGCTTCTCATCTTCATGAGGGAAATATCGCGAGATTTCTCAGAAGTCTCAGGAGAAAGCCATGCCCATGTAGAGGCCTCATTGATTGCTCAATGGCTATCTCCAGATTAACAGGCTAGACTCCACCCCTACATTTCAATCATAAAATTAACATAAGCACATGACTGCCACACTCATTTAAAAGCAAATGAAGTGCAGCAATGGTCCCATACTCATGGAATCCACTGGTATTACCATGTTCCCTATCATTCTGAGCAAGTGGCTTGATGGAACTCTGGAATGTACTTCTAAAAACATAATTTTGGTGCCAGCTTGGTGGCAACATCTTGTAAAGTAGAAGTAATGTTGTCCAGGGGACTATATGTGCTCTAAACCAGGATCCAATATGTGGTGGCATTTCTCTCCAATAGTGAAGATTCACAAGTCCAGGAAGCACGAAGCAGAAATGAGAATAAGACCACTCATTCTTACTCACCACATTTTTGCTTTCTGATCCTGCTCTTTGAGTCTGGAGGTCTTAGTTCCAAAACTGGAGTATATCCTCTTCTGGAGACACAGTTTTATTCAATTGAGTGGAAGTTACTAATACCCCCTGCCCACTTTGGACTCCTTATGCCTCTGTATCAACAGGAAAAGAAGGGCATTTCTGTAGTAGGATTTATCCTGATTACTAAGGAGAAATTTAATTACTATTACATAATGGAGTTCAAGAAGAATAAGCCTGGCATACAAGAGATTCTGCAGGTCATCTCTTAATACTATCCTGTACTGTGATTAAAGTCAGTGGTAAAGTACAGCATCCCAATTCTGACATGACTACTAATAGCCCAGACTCTTCAGGAATGAAAATTTGGGTTACCGCACCAGGAAAAGAACCACAACCAACTGGAGTACTTGCTGAAGGCAATGGAAATATAGACTGGGTAGTGAAAGAAGGTCAATTTAAATACCAGTTATGGCTACATGAGCAGTTCAGAAACGAAGACTCTCACTGTTATGATTTGTGTCTATGCATCCAATATTCTCATTTTCCTACATTATACAAATGAAGATGAACATGGATTATTGCATTTTTGTTTGTATACATGTTGGTTGCATAATGTTAAGCACAAATATTTTTTCCTTGTTGTCTTTGCTGGTTATGTATTGTTAAAAAGTTGAGTAAGGTGTCAAATTGACAAGGGAAGATGTGTGATGGTTGGGGATTATTTCAAGTAGACACTCCTAGGTGGCATTGGACCCCGACCTATCAATCAGGTCAAAGTCAGATGATACTTCCTGGGGAGCAGGGCCTTTGCTATCAGAAAGAAAATGAGTACAGTCGAATTGTCCTGGGTCCTTTGTCTTCTGCTGAACCTGGATCTTGTCTCTAGTTCCTTGATCTCTTGTTGCATAACCTGTCAATCTCAGGAGATAACTGACCACAGTTGGCAGATTCTTTCAGCTAACTTCATTTCATTTACATCTGCATCTGCTAGCCTGTTCCTGCTGTCAACTTTGCTTCATCCATATTACTCCTATTCATCAGCTTCCACCAATCAGGAAAAGCCTGACTTGATTTGGACTAGAATTACCTATTTTTACAACTGTGTAAACCATTATTGATATAAATCTCTTTTTATATACAAACACTGGTTTTGTTGCTCTAGAGCACCCAGTCTAACACAAACAGAATTGACAGCTTGTAACCACCAATTCATGACTTGACCTCAAGTTGACTTAGCCTTCATTGGACAAAAATAGGAAAGTTAACTATGACATAAAATTTGTGTCTTTGCATAGTGTCTGGGAAGAATAGAATAGAATTTTCCTTCCAAATTAAGCTAAGAAAAAATGTCCAAGACTTACATTGCAAAGGAAAATTGGATTTCATTGATTACAATGGTATTAGAAACTTGATCTCTTTATGATTAATCAGTAATTTAAAGCTTTGAAGCAGGGGGGCTCAATAGATCTATCACAACCTACTAGTCAATCACAAATATAGTGTGCGTAGATCACATGGTATTAAATAAATAGACATAAGCCTATCATCAATGCTGTCACTTAATTGATATACAAAGCAACCAATCAGGTGTCAAAGGCATGTATAAACAACTGGGCTAAGTGCAGCAAAACTGACAAGCTAAGTTATCACCAATTTTTAGACCTTGGTTGTTTTCTCTTAACCATAAGAAAAATTATTAAACTGGGTGGTGGGATGGACTAAGTAAGAAAGCAAAAACATATTATTTTCATATGGAATGGGAGATTTTGACACTACAAGCTGAAGTCCAGAGTGCATAATCAGTTCTGGAACTTACCCACAGAGGAAAAGTACACAAGCATGAGAAAAATGTGCTACTGCCTTGACTGCACTATTTAGCTCTATTTATTAAGATGACCCAGCTTTTTCCTGCATTAAGCCAAGTACTGTTCCACCATGACTAAGGATCATTTGGAAGTGTGCTTGAAGCTGGCAGTCAACAGCTACTGTCCAGACTCTGAGTCCCTGGCCCATTCCATTCATTGCAAGTCATCAGAGTAAACTCAGTTGATGACAAAAATGTACAGATTTAATTGTGTTGTGCAATATGAATTCATGCGATTATAAACATACATTGTACCTATAAAGAATTCCCATGTGTTATGAATAAATGGAATAAATAGTTACTTTGCATTTTTGTAGTTGGTAGATCATTTTGATTTGATCATTTTATAGGTAGCTAGCATGATGGAACTCCTGCTCTGAAGTTTGATAATAGAAGTCTAGATCTTTATCTGAGACGTGTTATGCATTGGACCCTCAAAATCTAGTTTCACTGTTTGAACAGATTGGGAGTATAGTAGTCCTATCATGGCAAAAATGGTTCAAATTCGTTCCTCTGGAAAGCTTCAACACAAGACCCATGCTAGTATTCAAAATGTAGAATTTCATGGTCAAAATATCCTTCTATAGATATAATTAATATCTCAGAGCCCTGGTGTCTTACTAGTTTAAATATTGAACTGCTAACCACCAGGTCAGTAGTGCAAACCCGTAGGCTTCTCTGTGGGAGAAAGATAAGCCTGTCTTTTCCTATAAAAATGTACAGTCTCAGAAGTCCTATGGAACAGTTATACACTGCATTATGGAATTTCTATGAATTTGAACAAATTCAACAGTACTGGGTTGGGGGTGTACGTTAATGAATACCTGGCATATGATGTCATTTACTCAAACCCAGTTCCCAGTAACACTGCCCACATGGTCTTGTTTCCTGATTGGATTTGACTAGCAAAAGTTTTCTGTTTTTTGAAAATGATTTGGGGTGTGTTGGCTCAGTCTAGAGCACATTGCTAGTCTTGTCATCTTCCCTGAGAACTACCCTTGACCCATAGAAGTAGATTCTGGTGCTCATATTGGAAAATCACAGTGCTGCCCCATTGGTCCAGCTAATTGCATTAAATGAACACATCACACAAAATACACCAAGTTTTGCTCTTGAAAAAATTCTCATAAGAAGACATAGAAATGAGGCAGTGAACCAACTCAACTCAATGACAACTTACTAAAAGAATGATCTCTGAATGGTTTGAATTATTTATTTGCCAGGAAAAAAACCCTTTGAAATCTCTTTTAGAATGGGTATTAGGAGAATATAGGTACCTGGGAGAGTTGTTTAGAAAACTGAAAATTTTTAAAAATCCTTTTAAAAATCACAAGAATACTGAAAAGGACAAAACTAATGCAATCCTGGGAAGTTACGATGTGGTAAGTATCCTAGTGGTCTTAGGGCAAGAACAGGCATTGTCACCCAAATAGATAAACCTACATGGTTTTTTTTGGCAAAAATTCACATTCTATCAAATGAGCACCCAACTGACTTATCTTGGGTCAGGTGATCTCTTCTCAACCAAAGCAAGTTAAAGCCCTAATTTACAATTTCACTAAATAACATTCAAAGGAGAAAGAATAATTTTTCAAATGGAAATTGAAATTATAACAAAAAAAAAGAAATGAGAGTGAGATAACCCCAAACCTCAATGGTTAGAATGACAATGTCTTTGGCTTTTTCTTTTTTTTGGGGGGAGGGGTATTTATTTATTTATTTATTTACTTATTTATTTTGGCTTTTTCTAGAAGCTTGATTATTCTTTCTAGGATTTCATGTTTTTCTGAGGCACAGAAACCTATGTTCAATATTCTTACAATACTTGCTATTTTTGAGCCCATTATTACAGCTACTGTGTCAATCCATCTCATTAAAACTCTTCCTCTTTGTAATTGACCTTCGACTTTACCAAATATGATGACCTTTTCCAGGGACTAGTATCTCCTGATACAAAGCATGTGAGATGAAGCAAGTTTCCATTATTCTTGCAGAAAATCCTCTTTTTTTCGTGTTTAAATTGCCTTTCATTTGGTTTATGCTGCTTGCTATCAAAGGACTCTTAACTAAGGCACCATTCATTCATTTTTACAACTAGTGAACTTCAGCTTTGGCCTTCACTTGAAATAAACTTAGGTATTGAGTGAGTTACACATAAGAAATTAGTGACCTGTAAAATCAGAATTAATGTACAACAACTGAGCTGTGCATGTATTGGTGTCAGAACAGTGTCCCAATCTGTTCATTTTCACTCACCAAGACTCAACGCCCAGCCAAGCCCCCATCTGCAGCTCCTGAATAGATAATAGAACAATCTAAATACAAGGTCTCTGAGGTTCAAATGTGCCCACAGAGAGCCAAATAAGCCAATGGAGCCATGGTAACAGTACAGAAAAGCTGTCTGTTACCTTGAATCTGAGAAGAAAGAAACATGTTTATTGAATCCCATGTCTCCCTGGCCAGTCAAAGCCAAACATTTCGATGCAAGGACATTGTGTAGTCTGCTTTTCTTAAAAAGAAAAAAAGAAAAAATTCTATTTAAATGAAAGAATAGACAGAATAGAATTCTAAGCCACAAAAATCAAGGAGGGTGTTTGTAGCATCTTCAGTATCTCTTTCCCTTTCTTGAAGGAATGATATTATTATAACAGCAGTCACAAAAGGAATAATAATTATTAGATTCTATGTACTTAATTCAAACTCATAGCACTCCCATACAGCAAGATATACACTAGCTGCCCTATAGACTGTTATTCATAAGAGAAAAGATCACCAGGTCAAGTGTCTCCCCAAAGCTACTAGTGGATTTGAATTGCACACCTTTCAGTTAGTAGTTGAGTACTTAATTGTTACGGTACCACTATTTTTAATGATATTAACAATGCTTCAAGTAGTTGATATGTGTTTCTAATGAGTCGCTGTCAAGTCAAATCTAAGATGCTCACAAGTGTGTCAGAATTAGAGTTGTGCTCTACAGACCTGTCAAGGGCTGATTTTTCAAAAATTGAACATCAGGCCTTTCTTCTGAGGTGCATGTGGATAGATTTTAACCTCTACTTTTCAGGTAGCAGCCCAGCATGTTAATCACTTGTACTCAAGTGTGTACACTATTAGCATCACCCAAAGATTGGGCTATAATCTTATCACTATATTAAGCTCCTAAGATTAATTTTCTCTTTTAATGGAATGGTAATCTATGTCATTAAAAAAGAAGTAAAAAATGGGGGGTTCTGTGCTATGGTGAGATACATCCTACACAGATGCATGCATGCATGCCTGCACATCCCTCTGAAGACCTTTCCCTGCACTTTCATTACAACACTAAGCATTTGCTGTATGTTTTATGGTTATTCAACTCAATTAAATATATATGTAATGCTCTAGTGCTATGTGGTAAGAGTTTGTCTCATGCACTTTGTGAATATTATCAGGAGAGTCCTGGAAACTGACATCATGCTTTGTAAAGTAAAATAGGCAGTGAAAAAGATGAAAAGTCTCCACAAGATGGATTGATACAATGGTTGCAACAGTTTTTTCAAATATAGCAATTGTGAGAATGGTACAGGACTGGAGAGAGTTTTGTTGTGTTTTATTATGTAGGGTAGCTCTGATCCAGAATCAACCCTAAAGCCCCTAACATGTGCTTTTGGTTATTAGGAAGGTGGCATGCAAGAATAAAGACAAGACACATGGCAGTCCTACAGATCTCACAGCTGAGTGAAAAAGACAAAAAATCGAAGAGGTGATAGCCAAATCACAATACACTTTGGGTTTCCACTGATGTATTTTCCAGTTGTATGGCAATGAGGAGCAGAGACAAATCAAAGAACATTTGAGTCAAAAAGAACAGGAAGAAAAGAAAATGGAGCTCATCCTCAAGGGTTGAAAAAGTATGTATTTTATACATATAAAATCATTTAATGGGGGGTTCTTAAGAGTCTTTTAACAATGCATCATTCAATTTTATTAGTCACAATTATACACATGATGCCATCAACATTTCAAAAACATTTTCTTTCTACTTGATCCCCTGTATCAGTTCCTCTTTTTTCCTCTCTTTCACCCACTTTTCCACCTTTGTTAATACTTGGTCGATTGTATATTATTTTTGTTATTTCATATCTTACACTCTCTGTTTTAAATCCACATTCGTGCTCATGAATCTCTGGACCTAGTAGGTCTCAGGATATTACACCCAGTAGGTACTCAATAAGTGTTTCTTGAATTGGTTCTAAAAACAGCAAGTTTTCTTGTCAGACTCATTTTTTCATAGTTGTTTTAAAAATAAAATTCAACAAGTTGTGTTTTACTGTGAAAGGTATAGACTGGCATGTTTAAGAGGAAGTGTAAATCATTCTAAGTTTGGACTGTGTGAAAGACTCTGAGATCCCTTTTGGAAAGAGGAAAAGGAGGAAGATACATCACACACGCGCACTGAGGATATTACTGATGGAATTATCTTAACTAAGGTTAAACTTAAGATATTACTGTCACTCTCTCAGAACTTCAGCTTCCAAGATTCTGCATGTGCTAGACATTTCCACGCCCTGACCTTAACTCCTATCACTCTTCTTCCTTCTCTTTCTATGGGCACATAAACCTACTGCTTCACAAATAGAATGAGCACTCACCACCTTAACTTGCTGCCATAAACATGTCATGTCCCTGAGAAGCCAAGAAGAGTGGACTAGCAATAGGCAACCAAATGTTGCTTCTTACTGAGTGATTGGTAACATTTTACACTGACTCGGTCTCTTCAGAAAAATCCAGATAATGGTACCCATTCACTTTCTTCACAGAGAGTCCTCACAATTAATCCTCAACTAAGAGGATTACCTGAGATACCAATTAGCGCATAACTAGCTGTGGATAACATTGAGAAGAAGCAAGATTCTGTCTAATGTGCCTTGGGCATGTTATCAGAAGAGAACAATCCTTGGGCAAGAGCAACATGGCCAGCAGTTTGGATTTGGTTTGCACTGGCTCACTCATGTACTGCAGCTACTGCAGTCGTGCGGGTCATATGAACATCTTGTCTTTCCCTACACACACCCTTTCACGATCATCTTTTCCATGCATATGGAACTGTGCTTTGGCTGTGCTTCCCCTTCTTTGTTTTGAGAAGGCATGCGGGAAATGTGCCTCCTTTTGTGTTGCCGTTTTTCCTAGTTCTGTCTTCTGAATACTAGTATGAAATGTATGGCAAGTATTCTTTATGTCAACTTGACAACATCCAAATTGCTTTATAGCCTATTTAATAAAGTAAGCCCACTGATCACATGCCTGGATGTTACTGCATATCAAATTGCTATCAAGTTTCTCAGTGCTTACTCTTACTTTCTGCAATTGTCTCACTGAAACCTGGTAACAAACAGTTGGCAGAGTGCCATTACACCTTGAAAGCATTGCTCTATATCCATTGTCTGATTCTATCTTCATCACAAAACCGGCCTAATAACCCATTTAAGTCAGAAAAGGAAAGGAAGGCCATGAAAAGTAAAGGGCTTGCACAATATTACAGAGTTAGGTACCAAATCGCTAAACTCCTTGTCCAGCACAGAGATTTTTATTTGTCACCTCTAAGAAGTCTTCATGTTCCTTCTTTTGGAATTCTTCTTTCCCATTCTTCCAAACATATTCCAGGCATCTTCTTCTGTCTTCATAGTTTATTTTCTTCTTAGCCTTTAAATAATGACTAAACCAACCTTTATTACTATTCCCTTTTATTTATGTAATAAAAAGTATACCATGGAAAGCATACTATGCATAAGTGCACAGCCCATCACATCCAAACAGTAATAGTATCCCAATAAACTCCAACCCTGCCCCCCGTGTTTGTGGTTCTTTCTTCCTTTTTTCTCCACCCACCCTCACTCCTTCCTTCAATGTCTACCTATTCTCCATGCACCACCTTACCCCTGGCTGCCAGCCTTGTCATAGTTTTTAAAGTCTGATCATTTGGCATGAAATACATTTTCTTGTTTTATATATCATTTATAGTAATGATGTTATAAAATATTTATCTTTATGAAATTGATCATTGAGCAGAATTAAGTTCCCTTTTGTCCAATTTTGTCCATATTGTAAAGTTTCTGATTGTCATTATTTTTTAAGAAGACATAATATTACACTGTGTGTATATACCAGAGTTCATTTGTCCACTCCTTCCCATGGTGCTTTTTATTGTTTCCATCTTTTTGCTATTTTTGAAAACTATTATAAACATGAATGTTCGTGTATCTGTTTATGTTTTGTTCTTTATTTCTTCAGGGCATGTATCATATAGAGAGAATGCAGGATCATATGGTATTTCAAGTCACATTTGTTTAAGGAAGAACCATACTGTTTTCCATAGTGGGTCCATGATTCTGCAATCTCATCAGCAAAATAAGAGCATTTAATTCTTTCTACATCATTTCCAGTATTTATTATTTTCTGGGTTTTAAAATATTATTATTTTACTGAGAATTTTGGTGTGAGGTGGTATCTGATCATTGTTTTAATTTGTATTTCTATTATGGATAATGAATGTGAGAATGTTCTAATATGATTGTTGACCACCTGAATGTCTTTAGTAAATTGTCTATTCATGTATTGTGCCACCTCCCACAAAGAATTACAGTCTTGGGCTGAACCCTGGTGGCGTAAGTGGTTGAGTGCCGGGCTGTGGCCCGTGGGCTTGGTGGTTCAAATCCAGCGGCAGCTCTCAGGAGCAGCGCTGGGTAACTCCCACGACCACCAGAGGGCAGTGATGCCCGCCCCCCCAAAAATCAAAGGAATAAAAATATAATATTAAAAAAAAAAAGAATTACAGTCTCAGAACCTCACAGGAGAAGTTTTACCCTGTCTTCTAAGGTTGCTGTTAGTCAGAATTTACTTGATGGATGTGTTTGCCTTTTTTGATTTATAGATTTTTGAAATTAGCCCTGTATCTGATGTAACATTACCAGGTTTTTTTTTTTCTCAAACTATGGGTTTTGTTCTTACTTGTTATGGAGTCCTTTGATGTCTATGTTATATTGTTAGAAGATCCCTTTCATTACCATCAACTCAATTTCAATCCATAGTGACTTGTTGGACAGGGCAGAACTGTCCCTATGGGTGTCAGAGGCTGTCACACTTAATAGAAGCAGAAAGCGCTGTCTTTCTCCCGCTGAGCAGCTGGTTATTTCACACTGTTAACCTTATGGTTCAAAGTGCAATATGTAACCAATGTGCCAGGAGGGTACCTATAAATGTCCCTGTCCTCCATTTTGTCTTTTATATTGTGGAGATTACTCATTCTTTGGTACTGTATTTATGCCTTTGTTAACCCTTACTTTTTCATTTATGATCATTATGGTTCTACAGTTTACATTTAGCTTTTAATCTATCTTGAGTTTGTTTTTGTATATGGCGTGAGGTATGGGTCCCATTTTATGTTTTCAAAAATAGAGACCCAGCTTTTCCAGCATCATGCATTAGAATTACTATTTCTTCCCCACTTTAAACTTTAGTCGTTTATCAAAAATCAAGCATCTGTAAGTGCTTGATTATACTCCTGAGCTGTCTATTCTAAACCATTGGTATAATATCTATTGTACCAATATCAAACTGTTTTGATTACTGTGTATGTATAGGTTTTTAATTCTTGTCGTGAAAGGTCACCTACTATGTTTTTGATTTTGAATAATGCTTTATTTATCATCTTTAGATAAAATTGATTATTAGTTCTTCCATTTTTTTGAATAGTTGTGTGGAACTGGATTTATATTTGCTTTGAATTTATAGATTGTTTTCAGTAATAATGACATTTAGACTATGTGTTAGTCCAGGTAGACTAGACAAACAAATTCATAAACACATATATGGATATAAGGGAAAGGTTTATATACAAGAGGAATGGTACATTGAGAAAACATCCCAACCCAGTCCAGTCCAAGGTCCTAAGTTGGATATTAGCCCATATGTCTGATACCAATCGATAAAGTCTTCTTCCGACTCCCGAAGCACGTGCAATGACACCAGGACAATCACGGCTAGTGGGTCTTATGTATCCAGCGGCAGTAGAAGCATCTCAGCACTGGCAGATGTCTCACTGTTGCTTCTCTGGCTTCAGAGGTTTGGGTTCCCTCAGGGTAGGCTGATGTGGCTTCTCCTCAGGCACATCCAGATTCCAGGGCTCAGGATCTATAAGTATGCTACCGTGATGTCAGTTGCAGGTCTCCAAGGAACTGAGTCTATAGTCTCTCACCTCCAAGGGGTAAATACTGCAAGATTTCCCAGAATTCTCAGGAGAAAGCCATGTCCACACAGAGGCCTCATTTGCTATCTCTAGATTGACAGGTTAGACTCCACCCCTACATTCCCAGTTCTGAAATTGACACAGATCAGTGACTGCCACAGACTATTTCAGGTCTTCCTGTCCATGAGCATGGACAGTTTTCAATTTGTATAACTCTCCTGGTTTCTTGTAGAAGTGTTTTATAGTTCTCTTTGTATGAATCTTTTGTTTCTCTTTATATATCTATTTCTAAGTATGTTGTCTTTGGAGTGATGTTGTTGTTGTCATCAAGTAATGTCAGTGAATTCCAGCTCATAGTTACCACTGTGCACAACAGAACAAAACACTATGAGATTTTGTGCCATCCTTGGGGCACTTATTGAGAATGGTATTACTTTTTAAATTTTCTTTTGGTATTCCTCCTTTTTTAATAGATCGAATCCAACAGATTTTGTATGTTGATCTTGTAGCCTGCTACATTGCAAAAATTTTCAATGAGTTTCAACACTTTTGTTTTGTTCTGTTCTTTTTTGTTTGTTTGTTTTAAATCATTTCAATTGGCTTAGTCCAGTGCTGGAAGACTGAGGGATTCTTTCCGTTTGGGGATTGGAGTGGGCACTGTGCCCAGGGAACCTGCAGAATTCTAGTAGTGCGGTCCAGCAGAAAAAGGCAAGATGTGGAGTGGGATACTGCCACGGGATCTAAACGAATGCAATCTTGACTTGAATTCTCAAGAGGAAGTCACCTCAGAATCCTCCGGATGTCACTTCCAGAAAGTTATGAAGAGAAGATGAGTAGATATGTCACAATCTCAGCCTTACCCACAGATGGACCAAAGACAGAAGCAGAAGCAAACATAAATGCTGGTGAAGAGTGTCCTTCTGGGATTTCCTCAAATATGTGGAATAAATGTCAAGGATTGCAGAAAAAAGCATACAGAACAGAAAACTTTAAGACTCCAGAGGAAAAGAGGAAGGCAGTCCAGAAAAGGCACACTGAAGAATGAAGGAGCATCTCACAGCGAGGAATTTCAAATGAAACACAATGGAAGGAACTCACTTGTGATTTGGGGCCAAGCATAGGTTTGATCCCCCTGTGGGTGGACAAGAGGGATCTGGAGATTAGCATCAACCAAGCTGTGGAGGACTGCGATAGTGAGAAGGCTGAGGAGCTCAGCGACCAGCTGGCTACTCAGGAGCTTGATGTTAAAGTCACCTAAGTGATCGCCTGCTACAACTCTGTAAAAGCCAAAAAGGAAATGAAAAATCCACGGGTGATTCGCAAAAAGAAGCTGGCATGGGGATTTGAAGCAAAGAAGAGATGGGAAACCAAGAGCAACATGGGATATAAGTGACTTGCCAGGGAGCTTCCATATCTTTCGAGACTGAATCCCAGGGCTCCTGATGCCCTGGAGTGATGTTCTTACAGGGCGATGTTCTTACTTGTGTTCAAGAGTACCAGAAGGTTTCAGAGTGACATTGGGGAGCTGATTCTTAAGTCTCTGGGCCCTCTTTCTAAGGAGCTTGATGCTTCTGCAGCAAAGCCTTCTGTGCCTGGCACAAGAAAAGCGAGCAACTGCAAGAGAAGTGAGGGGAAGGGCAAGCTTATTGTGTCGCCTCCCTTCTACCTTCAGCCTGGTCAGCCAGTGCCTCTCCTTTGCTTTCATGTCTGTGTTGGGTTTGGCCGCATTCTTCTGGAACTTGACTCTTCAGGGTGGAACTTGTTTATAATGGATTGATCATAAGTGCTAAGAAAGTCTCACTTGATCCTGCCTTTACCCATGACTTCAATCAACTTACTGCATTAGAAAGGTAACTACTGACTCTTTTCTGGGAGATGGTAGAGTTGATATTTCAGTTACATTGTGAAAGCACTTTTTGTATACTGTCGGATAAACTATGTCAATAAAAAATACCATAAGGGAAAAATGTGTTGGAAAACTCAGTTTGTACTCGAGTCTACATTATATAATTACACATCTGCAAATATAGGGAGTTTATTTCTTCTGTGACAATTTGGGTGCCTGTAATTTTTTTTATATGTCATATGTCTCTTACTAAAACTTCAAAGACTATATTAAATATGAATGATGATAAAGGGTCCTCTCTCTGGTCCATATTAGGACAGAAAATGTTTTCAATATCTCTCCATTAAGGGATATGCTGGCTATTCCTTTTGCATATACGACCTTTATCTTGTCCAGGAATTTCCCTTCTATTCTTATTTTTTTAAGTATTTTTTAACCAAGAAAAATGTTGAATATTATCAAATGCCTTTTCTTCACTGATTGTTAATATCATATGGTTCTTCTCAGTGGTGATTTTCAAATATTCTAACAAACAATCTGCAACCCTAATGATAATTTTAAGTAATATATATGAAAGAAATTTATTATTTTGTATAGTTAATACTTAAATAAGAAAAATAAAAGATATACACAAAGCTAGATTATGCTAAACAAGAGTTTACAGTATTAATGAAAAATATTAAATAATACCTAACAAAGAATCTTATTTAAGATATCGCTTGCAAGTTTTCATGTGCTAACCTCATTGTTTTATCTGAACATCACTGGCTGTGTTGTTTATCCTTAACAACTTTTCAGCATGGGAGTAGGATCCCATTCCTTTAGCAGTAGACCAATTAGACAAAAGTCATTGTGTTTGAGATATTAGAAGCAGGAGATTTTCTTCTCCGAACCTATTATGTTCATCTTTGAAAAACCCCTTTGCACTTTGGGTGAATTTGGGGGGGGGCATCACTGCCCTCTGGTGGTTGTGGGAGCTACCCAACTTTGCTCCAGAGAGCTGCTCCTGGATTGAACTGCCAAGTCAATGGGCCGCAGTTCCGCAATCAACCACTATGCCACGGGGGCTCAGCCCGCACTTCTGATGAATTTCCAGCAATGTTCTGACATTATTTGAAGCTCTTTGAGCACTTTCAGGAACTTTATAATTCACTCATAATATTTCCTGGGAATTGGTAGCATAACATAAAGCTGAAATGCATGATAGTTTGTCACTTTTTGGTTGCTTGGTGCTTTTTATCTTTATGTTATATATCTATTTAGTAAACTAACAAACACAATGGAAAGAAAATGTAGCGTTTTATCAAAAGTATAATGAGTTTTATGAAATGAATAAATATTATAAGCATATTTCACCTAATTTTTTAAAACTGTGGATGGACTGAACATTATCGCAAGGACTTAGAACACACTGTTGCACAGATGAATGCTAAAAGAGTAAGGGATATAAGTTGGTGATTTCCACATTTGGTGGTTACCTAACTATCTACCTGAGAGACAACCAATTCCAAGTGCCATTTCAACATCTGGTTCACCCAACTCAAAAAAAGTTAAGTATTGGTTCTATCAAATCTACAAGTTGACTGAATCTCATCACTGGTTCTTTGTTCTGTTTATGTGGTGAGTTATATTAATTGTTTTTCTAATATTAAATTATCCTTACATAGCTGGCATAGGTATCACTTGTTCGATGTCTATTTTTTTCATTGATTATCCTATTACTGTTTTAGAATTTTATAGTGTAGTTATCGGCAAAAAATGGTTTGTGTATCATTGTTTTTAAATTTTTGATATTTGCTTTGTGATCTTGTTATATGTTCTATCATAGGTTATGTTCTATATATACAATGTACTTGCTGTATGTTCTATTTTAGAGTATGTTCCATAGGCATTAGAAAAACATGTATATTGCTCTAACTCAGAGTGAAGTGTATGTGTTTAAGAGATGAAGTTGATCAATTGAACTGTTTAGTACTATTCTATCTTTGTTGATTTTCCTTCTAGTTGATCTGTCTCTACTCCAAAGTGATGTATCAAAGTCTTGAAGTATTATTGTCTTATGGTCTATTTGCCTTCTGAATTCCTGTCCTTGATCTCCTGGTAGTCTTTAAAGTCTTATCTTTTAGTATGAAAATCACTTTTCTTTTACTTTGTTTTTTTCCTTATAATAATGGTATAATTAAATACTTATTTTTATAAGATTGACTAACTGGTGAGCATAATGCCCTCTATTGATGTCCATGTCTTGTGGTGCTTAAGAGAGTAATCATTGTTTTATACTGATGCATAATATTCCATTGTATGAATATAGCAGAATTTGTTTACCTATTCCTCTACAATTAGAGTTTGGGGTTGTTTCTATGTTTTATCTTATTATGGAAATTGCTACTTCTGTTATTATGAAAATAAATGTAAGTATGTATAGGTGTGTCCTTGTTGTATTCTTTAGGTATATACCCAGTAGAAAGATTGCAGGGTCATAAGGTGATGGTATTTGTATTTGTCTATGGAAGTACCATACAGATTTTAATAATGGTTGTGTAATGCTTTACTTTCTCTCCATATCCTTTCTAGCATTTTTGATATTTCTTAATTTTTCTGAAAGTGTTGGTATGAGGTGGTATCTCAATGTTGTTTTAACTTTTATTTCTTTGAGTGCTAATAAATGTGTTTTTTTATATAGTTTTTCGTCACTTGAATGTTGTCTTTGATAAATTGTCTATTCATGTCTTGTATACATTTTAGATTAGGCTATCTGTATTTTTCTTGTTAAGCTATTATAATTTTCTATAGATTTTGGAAATCTTTGTCTGATGTATCATTACTATTTTCCCCCAATCTGTGGGTTCTCCTTTAAGTCATTTGATGAAGTATTCTGCTTTGAACAAATGTCTTATTTTTAGAAGTTCCCACTCCTTGATTTTCACTTGTATAGTGAGTTTTTTTTTCATTATGTTCAGTACTAGGGTTCTTTAGTTTATCCCTATTTTGTAAATTGGTGATTTTTTTTTAATTTGGGAGTTTATATTTAGGTCTTTGAGTTTGTTTTTGTACATGGTGTGAGGTATATGCTGTTTTTCTTGTTGTTTTTATTGTTCTGACCCATACTGACCCTACGCATAGCAGAATGAAACACTTCCAGCTTTGTGCCATCTTCACTAATTGGGTCCATTGTTGTATCAATCCATCCATCTTATTGAGTGTCTTCCTATTTTACATTCTTCCTCTATTCTCTCAAGCTTGATGTCCCTCTCCAACCTCTCTGTGTAAGATCCAATCTCACCATTCCTCTGTCCACTTTCAAGACAACCTTATTTGTTCTTCTGAAAGTTCATAATATTTTCTGTTCTTCACTAGCACCATAATTCAAATACTCTACTTATACTTTGGGCTTCTTTATTGACTGACTAAATTTTATATTATATGAAGACATTGAAAAGATCATAGCTTGGTTAGGCTCACCTTAGTACTCAAAGTAAAATCCTACTTTTCTAAACTTTAAAAAGTTCTTGTGCATAATATTTACCCAAAGCAATTCATATCTTGATCTCTTGACTGCTGTGTTAATGATAAGTGTGTGTCCAAGCAAGATGGAATCTTTACCTATTTCAGTCTTTTCTCCTATTATATTTTACCTGTTGGCCCAGCAGTGATGATTTGGGTCTTCTTTACATTGAGTTGTAATCCTTACTGAAGGCTTCAATCCTTGATCTTCATCAGCAAGTGTGCTCTATACTTTCAGCAAACAATGTTGTTCCATCTGCATATTGCAAGTTATTAATAAACTGTGCTGGTCATGTGCTTATGTTAATTTCAGGATTGAGATGTAGGGGTGGTGTCTAGCCTGTTAATCTGAAAATAGCCATTGAGTAGCCAATGAGGTCTCTGTGTGGGCATGGCTTTCTCCTGATACATCTGGGAAATCTCGCAATATTTCCCTCGTGAAGATGAGAAGCTATCTCCCTAGTTGTTGGGAGTTAGTCTCAGAGATGATTAATCATGGACAAGACAAGATGGCAGTGTCTGAGGAGCCAGAGAAGCCACATGACTTGGCCCTGATGGAGCCAGACCTCTGAAGCTGGAGAGGCCAAGTGGAAAACCCTGTCAGCGATGAGGTGCTTCTACCACGACTGGATGCTGGTGATGAACCCTGAACTCTGGAAGTGAAGAGCCATGGGGAGAGCCCTGACAGTGCCGGGATTCTGCACCCACTGACCTATGACTTCCTGAGTCAGAAGGAGACATTATGGACTGGTATCAGACATTTGGGCTGATATTGGACTTGTGACTTTGAACTGGACTGGGTTGAGATGCTTTCTCAGTATTCCATTCCTTTTGTATATAAACCCTTTCCTTATATCCATATGTGTGTCTATGAAATTTATTCCTCTAGTCTACCCAGACTAACACATAATCCTTCCTTCAATCCTCATGACATATTCTCTTTCATATAATCCAGCTTCTCTAAATATTTGCTCCACATACAGATTCAATAAGTATGGTGGGAGGATGTAAATCTTACATATGCCTTTCCTGATTTTAAACAATGCATTGTTTCCTTCTGTATGCACAATTACTTCTTGATACATGTACAAGTTCCACATGAACACAGAGAGGTGTTCTGGAATTCCCATTCTTTGCGAGGCTTGCACAATCAATAACACACAAGTAAACCTTTTTTCTGGTATTCTCTGCTTTCAGCCAAGATTCAGAGGGCAACAGATATTATATATTTTGTTCCACGTGCTCTTCTGAACCCAGACTGAACCTCCAGCAGCTGCTGGCCAATGTACTGCTGCAACAGTATTGGGCAATCTTTGACAAAATTGTTCTGCATGTGATATCAATGGTATTCTACAATGTGAACATACTGGTGGGTCACCTTTCTTTGGAATGGGCACAATTAGGGATATCTTTTGGCCAATAGACCAATCACCTATCTTCCAAATTTCAAATTTTGTGGCATAGATGAAGTGCATCCAGCTTCATTAGCTTGTTGAAATAGTTCAGTTGATATTCCATAAATTCCCAGAGCCTTGTGGGCGGCTATTTTGCTTTCAGTTCAGCTTGTAGGTCTTCCTTCAATATCACTGGTTCTTGAATGTGTTACATCCTGAAATGGTGAAATGATAATTAGGTTGGTTTAGTATAATGATTATGTGTATTATTTCCATCTTCTTTTGACTCTTCCTGCACTATTCAATATTTTGTCCATAGAATCTTTAAACACTGCAACTCAATGTTTGAATTTTTCCCTTGTTTCTTTCAGTTTAAGAAATGCTGAGCTTGCTATTCCTTTTTGGTTTTCTGTCTCTAGAGTCGTTTCTTCATAATATTGTCTTTCTTAATTCGAGCTGCCTTTTTAGGTATTCTGTTCATCTTGTCAATTTTATCATTTCTTTCACTTTCCTGAATTACTCTACAATGAAGAATGCATTTCAGAGTCTCTTCTGACATCCACTTTGACTTTTTCTTTCTTTCCTGTCTTTTCAATGACCTTTTGCTTTCTTCTTAAAAGATGTCCTTATGTCCTTCTCATCAAGTTTTCTGTCATTAGTTCAAAGCAGCAAATCTGTCCTTAAGATAGTCTCAAAATTCAGGTGAGATAGTCTCAAAATCATAGTTTGGTTTTCATGGATTTGTTTTCATTTTCTTCTAATCTGAATTTAACATGTAAACAGAAATAACCAGTTTTATTTCTGTGTCTTTCATCTGGAGAAATCCATGAATGTATTAACTTTTTGTGTTGTTGGGAAAAGTAGTATTTTCTATGAAGAAGCCATTGGTGTTGCAAATTCTACCACGTGATCTACAGCTTTGCTTTGATCATGAAGACCATATTTTCCAACTACTGTTTGTTCTGATTGGTCTCAAAGATTTTTCATTGTAATCACATCACTGATAATGATCAGTACACGTTCATTGCATTTCTAATTTGCCCTTTGATTTCAATATCTGACAAGATATTAGTAGAATTTTTCAATTTCTTCATCACTAGCTTTTGTGATTGATGCATAAATTTGGATAATAATTGTATCATTGGATTTCCTTGAAGGCAGATTGTTTTGTATGTTAGCACAGATAATTAGTGTCCTGTTTGACTATGAATGCAAAGACCCTTGACTGGGTCTTTCCTAGCATCATAAGCCATATGATTGTCTGATTCAAAATGTCCAATAAGAGTCAATTTTATCTCACTAAGGTCTAGATATCTATCATTCTGCATTCCATTTCACTTTCTACCACTTTCAATATTCCTAGCTTCATGCGTGTACATTCCAAATTCAAATTATTAGTTTTTGCAGCAATTTCTTCTTGCGTTATGCCCCATCAGCAAATGGAAATCCTGCAATCCCTACCTCCCAAAGGCTTTACTCCCTTAGTGCCACCACAGTTGACTATACACTGAGAAAGTCGCTACACTTGTCTCTACCACTTGTCTGTCAGTGTGTTTTACTGTGGTGGATTCGGGGATGTGAGGTCTGGGTCCCGAATGTGCAGTTGTTCCAATACCATTTACTAAAAAGGCTCTCTCTTCAAAAATTAGGTGTCTGTTAGTACTTGGTTGAGTTGATCTGGTTGTGTAGTGGTTTGGCTGTGATCTACAAGCTCTGTAATTTGAAACCACTAGCTTTTCCACTGGAGAAAAATGGGGCTTTATCTTCCCATAAAGGGCAGTGTGAGGGCAGTACTTCTCACAGAGGCAGCCCTACCATGTTCTATAGGGTGGCGATGAGTCAGTCCAATGTCAGTGAGGTTTTTTTTAAGGTACTTATTTGTATTTCTGGGTTCTTGATTCTAGTCCATTGGTTTCTATACTTATTGCATTGGTACCAACCCGTTTGATTACCATGGCTGTGTAATAGATTCTAAATTCTGAAATTGAAATGGTTAATATTTTATTTTATTACACACATGTAATATAAATATGTTACTTTCCATATATATTTGGTGTTTGGTTTTTCCATTTTCTTTCTTTCTTCAAGTACTGTGGTGGGGTTCAAGTTGAAATTGTGTTGGATATAGGATTCTTGGTTGTCAGGGCTTAATTTTTCCCCAAGATTTAGAATAGATAGATCTACTGCCTTTTTGTCTTCATGATTTCCTTAAAATTATGACCTCATTCTTGGTTCGGTTTTGTAGGTGATTATTCTTTTTGCCTAAGTTAATCTCAGTATGATTGGCTTTTCTTTAATGTTAGAGAGTTTAACCACAATGTGTTGCAATTTTCTAGGGGAGTCAATTCTACTTGGCCTCTGGACCCCTGGATAGTCATTTTCTGTTCTGTCATAATTTTAGGAAAGATCCCTTTGCATTCAACTATTTCTTTCAGGTCTTTATGTTTATGAAATGTAAATTCTTCTTTTAGTGTCGCATAGAATTCTAAAGCTTTTTTCAGCTTTTTAATTTTTCTATAGTTTAACCTTCTTGTATTTTCATCTTGAGCTCTTTGTAATCATGATTCATTCTTCTGTTGTTTCAATTCTATTTTATTCTTTTCTTTTTTGTTTAAGATGAACTTAAGAAACACAACCCATCTCAAGAAATGAAATTAATGACAAAATTCTGCTATACTGTCCATATATGTTGTTCTCTTTCTCCATCTGCCATCTTGCCTCCCTTCTTCCTCAACATTTGTTCCCCCTTTCCTGCGCCCATCCCTGACCTCCTCATAGTCCTCAAAAATCTTGTCTTTTTTTATATAGACCGTGTTTCTTTTTCTTTATTTTTCCTTATAATAGTGGTGTTATTTAATACTTATCTTGAAAGAATGACTATACTTACTAAACATAATATTCTCTAGTTTTGCTCATGTCTTATAGTGCTTAAAAGAGTTATCATCATTTCTATTGATGAATGCTATGCCCAAGGTCTCTTTAAATTACTCGCCTTTGGGCATTAGCATCAACAGATAGGCAGGAGATGCTGATTTGAACCCTAGGTACATAGTGAGATGAGGGTCAAACTCTTCTATGCTAATTTCTCCCTATGTAGTTTCACCAGGGCTGGCTCATCTCCCTTGTATGGTGAAGCCCTGAGAGTTCCTGTCAGGTGTTGAAAGTTAGCCTTTAGCTGTTTGGATTTCTTCTATCTCCTATTTGCCTGAATTCCAGGGAGTGGACTCGGATTCTTTCAATACTAGTGTACAGGGTTCTGTGAATTTCCCTGTCCCAGTTCAAACATGTTCATTCCAAGTTATACTCAATTAATATGGTCCTTCCAGTCATAACCCCTTATGTTGCATATTATAATTCTGGATTTCATATGCCTGTGGCTATACTCGCATTTTGGAGAGTATTATCTGCTAGCAATCAAGAATAAAATGAAATTAAGTTCTGACCACAATAGAGGGTGTGAATCAGAGAGCACAGTGTCTGTTTAATGGTTATTGTGGTTACTCTTACTTATAATGAACTTTGGGAGTTGCATACTATAGCTGAGTGGAGAAAAAAATCTGTTTCTGGAGATGACTGTGGGACATCCTGGTTGATTAAGATCAGTAGGAAGCCAAGGCCTATTGGAAACAGTTTTCCAGTGTTCCCAGACCATATATGCATAAATAAGAATGAAGGAATAAAGAATATTTATCATACTGGATAAATTTTATGGCACCATGTAACTCCCACTGAACAATCTTTCCTGCAAGAGTCTGATAAGGTGTGGGATAATAAAATTATCCGAGGTATGAACACTAGGTAATAGATAACAAGCCTACAAATAATCTATTTCATTTTAACTTCCATTTTACTCAAGAAGAGGAGATTGGTGTGAGTAAAATTCTCTTAAATCCAGCCTTCTTCTCAATAGCCTATGAAACCCAAACTGTAGTTAACTGTTGTTAACTCAAGCAATACATAACTTTATGTGGAAGAAATGTTGCACACTGGTAGCTCATGGACGTGATCTCATCACTGGCAAGAGTCCGAATTGGAGGATTCCTGGCTGCCAGCATCTTGATTACCCCTACTTTGGATTTTGTATTAAACAACATCCACTGCCACTTGAGACATATCCTCAAACTTTCATGAGTTGTGTGGGATACCACACCAATTTGAGAACCAAGACATGAGGGGATATGTTCAAGGAGGAAGTGGGGTTGGAACAGAGCAAACTAGAATTTTGCATGAGTTGGACATTTGAGACCTTCCCCTCTCCTTTACTGAGGTTCAGATCACTGGGGGAGGGCAGACTCCCAGGTATCCTGTGGATTGGGGTATGGGTAGAGTGTATTTCTTAGCTCTAGTTCCCCCCTCAGAAATACCAGGCTGTCGGGCTGAGCCCTGGTGGTGTAGTGGTTGTGCGCGGGACTGCGGCCCACTGGGATGGAGGTTCAATTCCAGCAGTGGGGCTGGGCCTCCTACTCCCACCACCAGAGAGCAGTGATGCCCAAAAACAAAAACCAGAAATACCAGGCTGTCACTGGTACAGGTTTCTCTTCTTTTTTCAGGGAGTTTTAGAACTCAGATTCTTGAGTATTCTCCACTTTTAAAAAAAGTTTCATTTGAAGAGGGTTTAAAAGAGGATTTGGCTACATAGTCACATTTTTGCTCAGCCCAAACTAATCTTACTTAATCATTTTTAAGGCTTAATGTGTTTCTGGACTACTGTATAAGGTCAGAGATCAGGTACCTTCTCTGTCTCATCTACCATTTTATCCCAAGGTCTTAGCACACTTCCTGTCACATAGTAGGTTCTTAGTAGATATTTTAATGTAAGAATGAATAAATATTTATCTTTATTCTGTGTACATAGGCCCAACATTTTCAGAGTAATGGCAATTTGGTCAATTTCCCAGAATATTTGCAAGCTTAATTACATGCATCACATACATTTATGAGAGAATCCACATTAATTCTAACATGAGCTGCTCTAACATCTAATCTCCTAAGTAAGAGGGCCATAGAGAAAGCATTCAGACCCACTTAGCCTTGGTTTCCTGGGTAACCAAGGTTGTGTGCTTAGGTACACATGACCAAGTAAACTCTCCCCGAGAACATAAGCATTGAAGATGCAGGTACTAGGTACATTTTTCATTCCCTCAAACAATACCGAGACCACCCCAGTAAAGCAGCTTGCTCTCTGGATCTTATTGGACCATGTGCTCATTTACTCCAAGCTTAGTGAGAAATCTCAGGCTCACACTGTGAGTGAGGTAACTTCAGTTCACTTTGGTGTATATAATTCAGATCAAGCACAGATTAAACTGCTTATTCTCCTAGGTTTGAAGAGTAGGTTACATTTTTTCAGCTTTTAAAATATTTTTATATTTATTATTAATGAGGAATTAATATATCTATCATTGTCATTTCATAGTTTAATCGCATCAAGTAGAATTGTGCAATTGATACCACAATCCATTTCTAAATGTTCTTACTGGACTCCTTGACATCATCTCCCTTTTACCAGCTTCTCACATTCAACATGACTGTACTCCCTCTGACCCCTGCAAACCCTTATTTGACTTGTCCTAACTGTAGGTTCATCAATCCTGAGATTCATATACCAAAACACCCACACAAAACCATATAACACAACTTCAAGAGACATAACTTCAATGACGTGACACAACTTCAATGACATAACACCTTTGTGGTACACCAAAACAAGATATATCTTAATACAGCATATGAGCAAGACCATGGTATGACAAGACCATGTTTGTCCTCCTATCAACAGTTCAACAACTTTGGTACAGCTGTCTTCTGTTTGCTCAGACACCAAGTACTTTCCGGTTGAAGTCCTCAGGTTACAAGTTTGTCTAAGGTTGGATCCAGTTCACAGAGGAGTTCTCACACTGGATCTGACTGTTTTTTTTTCCACACTTCCATATAAAGCTGGCATTCAGTTTTTCCATTTCTTTGAAGAATGATGCTGGAGTTTGGATTGGGATTGCATGGAATTTGTAGATTGCTGTAGGTTATTCATATTTTCACAATATTGGGTCTTCTGATCTGCAAACATGGGATATTCTTACATTTGTATAGATTCCTTGTTTCTTGTAGTAATGTTCTTTCATTTCTTTGTACAGGTCTTTTGTTATTTTGGTTAGATTTATTCCTAGGTAGTTCAGTTTTTGTATGACTATTGTGAATGGTATTGTTTCCGTGATATCTTTTTGGGTATTCCAATCACTGTTATATAGAAATCTAATTGATTTTTGCTTATTAATCTTGTATCCTGCTACTCTGCTAAACTTTATTGTTTCCAGTAATCCCTTTGTTCACACCTTGGGATTCTCAAAAGTATATTGATAAAATCATATTATCTGCAAATAGAAAAATGTCATTTCTTCTTTTCCCAATTGTACTCCCTTGATCTCTCACCATTGTCTTATGGTATTGACTAGGACTTCGAGTACAATGCTGTATAAAAGTGAGGAGAAGAGACCTCCTTGTCTGATGCTCTTATTCAATAGAAATGTTTTCAGTTTTTCTCCATTAAGTGTAATATTGGCTTTTGTCTATTCATATAGGGCCTTTACTATATTGAACACCTTCCCTTCAAATCCTATATTCTTTAGGCTATATATATATATATATATATATATATATACACATTCATCTCTGGTGAAAATATATGTAAGCAGGTTGGTGCTAAAAGTAAATTACAGTAGAATAGAAATGGACATTATGAACAGTTGAAGAAATTGTCATCAACATATTATTACAGAGTTTCAGTGACTATCTTTTGTGCTTCTTTCATAAAGTCAAGTATTGAGCAAGGTCATAAAGACTATAATCCTTATGCAAGTAAAAAGCATTCCTGGGAGACACTGGTGGTTTTGAACTCCTGACTTCATGGATAGTAGCCCAATAAGAAACCATGATGTCAGCAAAACTCATAGAGCATAAGGTGGAGCAGTGGAATGCCCAGACCTGGAGCTAGTAATGTTTCAGGCAGATGATTGACTTGTGGAGTTGAATACCTTGAGGCACTTAATTGAGGGAGGTGGGATTACTGACCCATGAAACTAGAGCTGGGTGACTTCAGGCTGAGGTTTTAAGGAGGCAGACTGCCCTGTCAGTATTTACTGACTGCCCTAAATGAGCTTTGTAACCTTATCCAAAGAGAGGAGAAGACAATGGGCCTTGTGACTGAGAGGCTAATGACTAGAGGAGAGGTCTGCTTGAGGACATGGCTGAGAAGAGCTTTCTTGTCTGAATAATTGTATCTGGAACTTCTGTAATCTGTTAATGCCCTTAATAAACTCTATAAACATGTCTATTGTCTGTGAGTTCTGTGTGGCAATTGCAATAAATTATCCAACCAAGTTGAAAAAAAATAGAGCTTTGGGAGAAACAGTTGGTATCAGAAGAGGTAAGAAAGGTGAGAGAATGAAGGCATGTCTGACCTCAGTCTCATAGAAATAAGCCTTGTACAGCTGATGCTAATGTTGGTGATACTTTTCCTTCCTCCTGGTGAAGTTAGAGGAGGTCAGACACAATCTCACATCATTTCTTTTGTACAGTTTCTTTTTAAAAAATCTTGACCATATCTTTGGCATCAGGTGGTCTTTTCCCTCCAATTATTGACTTCACTTTATCTTCTGTGACTTCATTGCCTGTGACAAAAACAAAACAAATGATACCTCACTCCAATTGATACTTATCCACAGTGACTCTATGGAAGAGGGTAGAATTGCCCTGTGAGTTTTGGAGACTGTTCTATGCCTGGAAACTCATGGGGAGGTTCAATCCTATCCCTTCGGGTCACTATGAGTCAGAATTGACTTGATGGCAGTGAGCTTAGTTTCGTTTTGGAGCTAAACTATGAGAAAAGGAAAAACAAACACAAAAAATCTCACTGTTTCTGAGTTAATGCTGACTCACAGTGTGTTAGTCCAGGTAGATTAAAGAAACAAATTCCATAGATACGCATATGGATATAAGGAAAGGGTTTATATACAAAAGGAATGAAACTCTGAGAAAGTATCCCAACCCAGTCCAGTTCAAAGTCATAAGTTCGATATTAGCCCATATGCCCAATACCAGTCTATAATACCTCCTTCCGACTCACGAAGTCACAGGTCAGTGGGTGCAGAGTCCCAGCACTGGCAGGGGTCTCCCCATGGCTCCTCACTTCCAGGGCTCAGGGTTCATCACCAGCATCCAGTGGTGGCAGAAGCAATTCATAGCTGGCAGGGGTCTCCACGTGGCCTCTCCAGCTTCAAAGGTCTGGCTCAATCAGGGCAAAGCCATGTGGCTTCTCTGGCTCCTCAGACAATGCCATCTTGTCTTGTCCATGATTAATCATCTCTGAACCTAACTCCCAACAACTGGGGAGATAGCTTCTCATCTTCATGAGGGAACTATCATGAGATTTCCCAGTCGTGTCAGGAGAAAGCCATGCCCACACAGAGGTCTCATTGGCTATTCAATGGCTATCTCCAAATTAACAGGCTAGATTCCACCCCCACATCTCAATCATGAAATTAACATAAGCATATGACCACCACACACAGCAACCCTCTGTGGATTTCTGAGAGTGTAACTGTTTACTGAGGGAGTAGAAAGTTCAGTTTCTCTCTGGGAGCTGTTGGTCATTCCAAACTGATGACCATGCAGTTAGCAGCCCAGTCTTTGAAAAGAATCTATAAATTTCAGTGAGTGATGTATATTGGTTTTGCAGTTGTCTAAGAATGCCTCTTTTTGCAATTATCTTTTGCAATTCTAAATTATTCTCTTCCATATGTAAGGTAAATCACCTCTTGGACATCAACTCTAAAAGTTCTAGTTGACCACACTATTGCTAATTAAGTGATTTAGGAAAATTTAGATTTGACTCTTCTTGGAAATTAATGTAGATCCCATTTTCTGTCCTCATACCTACCATCTCAAGCTATTAGGGTGGTGTGTGGATCATTATCATCATTATCATCTATCCATTGAGTGACCATCTAACTCTCTTCTAGCCTTTGGGGCTGATTATTTCCTTACCTGGTTTACAAAATTCTTTACCTTTTACCCTTTAATTGGTGACTGTGATGATGGTGTGCATGTTATAGCCACTCCACCTTCCCACTTTCTGGTCAGCCACTGGATTGATTATGCACATCTGAATAGCCTCTGTGTTCACTGAATTAAAACCTCTAAAAGGAGGAGATAAAAGGAACAGCTCAGAGAAAAGGGCAGAATATTTCTGAGACACTAACAGAGAACTTCTAAAGAGTTCAATTTCAGTGAAGTGTGGTTTGTTTTGAAGGTACAAGTCTCTGTATTAAAAATATGGGGGGCAGGAACTTGTAGGAAAGTTTGAGAATGAACTGGAAAATGATTTCCAAAAGCTGATCAGTTTGGTGAAATTATCTTTCATCAAATTATTGTACCTAAGAAAATGCACCTAAGTGAAACTCTCCTCCTATTCTTGAAGCTGAGAAATTTGCACATCAATAAAACATCTGTACATCTCCAGCCTGATTCCTTATCCCACTAGAGCCACAAGCTGTGTTGTTATGGAAATGGAGCAAGGTGGGGGTTGCAATGCATTTTCTATCTTTATTATCTTCTTTGCTATAGAAAGCCCTCTGATGCAAGGCCATTACATTTCATCTTATTTCATAGATTATCATTATAGTAACATTTTTATTCTACCTGAAGGACTCAAAGGCCATGGTGAATGAGTTTTCATCTGGAGGGAGGGTCAGCTTTATTGAATAGCCAAGGCCACAGCCATCAAATTAATTCCAATATATAGCCACCCTGTAAGGCATTGCATAGCTACCTCATAAGATTCCCAAAGCTGCAATCTTTACAGAAATATATTGTCCATTCTTCTCCCTCAAAGCAGCTGTTTGGGTTGAGCTTATAATTTTTGGTTAAAGCTGATCACTTTACCACGCACTGCCTGGGTTTCTCCTTATTGATTGGTGTATATATCATTTCTGGATATGATCATCTCCTCCATGCTGAGCAATATGATCATATGATTCCAGGTTTACACAGAGCTCTCTGATTGGGTGGGGGGAGAGGGAGGGCGCTAGGAAACTACTAAACAGAGTGTTGCCTCTGGATTTTTAGTTCTACTATCAGAAATGCCAAGAATCCTGGCAATAGACTGATTAAAAAGTGGTTGCTACAGTTACAAACCCATAGGAAATTGAACAAGTGGTATGCTATAATTAAGAAAAAATGGACAGACATGTACCTGAAAATAGAAAAATAGACTGTGTAGTTAATAAGCAATGCTATGAGAACCTAAATGAAAACCCGGCTTTTCCATGATTGTAAAATACTTTCTTCAGGTAAATATATATATGTGTGTGTATGTGTGTTAAGTATATTTTGCACATCTAGCTACATATATTTCTTGTCGAGTAGTTACATGCAGCTTATGTAGTTTGAATTTTTATTTGTCTTGTTGCCTCTATGGGCTCTTTTTGTTTTTATAAGGATCAAAGCAAAAATGAAAACAAACAAACTGACTAATAGCGACTCCGCCATAGGTGTCTTAGACTGTAGCTCTTTATGTGTGTGGAAAGTCCAGTCTTTCTAACAGGGAGCTGCTGCTGGTTTTGAACTGCTGTCTATAATGATCACACCCAATGCAGAGCCACAACACCGCCGGGGCTCCCTTATGACAAGGAAGTAGTAACAATACTGGCTAAATGCTAAGGAGTCTTTATGTAATGCAAGTAGGTAGATACTTGGTTGCTAACTGAAAGGTTAAAGGATCAACTCCATCTAGAACACCACATGAGAAAAGCCTGAAAATCTACTTCTGTGTTAGTCGGAGTAGACTAGAGAAACAAATTCATAGACACGCACATGGATATAAGGGAAAGATTTATATACAAGAGGAACATTGGGAAAGCATCCCAATCCAGCCCAGTTCAAAGTCATAAGTCTGATATGAGCCCATATGTCTGATACCAGTCTATAAAGTCTCCTTATGACTCACGAAGTCATAGGCCAGTGAGTGCAGAGTCCTGACTCTGGCAGGGGTCTCCCCATGACTCCTCATTTCCAGAACTCAAGGTCCATCAACAGTATCCATTGGTGATAGAAACATCTCAGCACTGGCATGTGGCTTTTCTGGCTTCAGAGGTCTGGTTCCATCAGCGTAAGGCCGTAGCTTCTTCTCAAGCTCTTCTGGTTCCTCTGATGCTGCCATCTTGTCTTCTCAGTCGTGCATCTCCCAACAACTGGGAAAATGGTCTTTCATCTCCACAAGAGAAATGGTGCAAAATTTCCCAGAATTCTCAAGAGAAAGCCATGCCCACACAGAGGCCCCATTGGCTACTCATTGGCTATCTCCAGATTGACAGGTTAGACTCCACCCCTATATCCCAATCATGAAATTGGCATCGAGTACATGACTGCCACAATTTCCAAAAAAATCAGCCATTGTAAACCAATGCTTATGTTGCATGTGTCTGAAGAGGAATTTATAGACTGGTATCAGACATACAGGCTAATATCAGACTTATGGACTTGATCTGGACTAGGCTAGAATGCTATCTCAATATACAAATGTTCTTTTTTCTTATACACATAGAGTGCCTTTGAATTTGTTTCTCTAATCAACATAGACTAACAGAGAAGCTCCTGGAAAACACTGATAGTGGCAAGATGTCTGAAGGAGTGATTTCTATAGCTTAGGACAATTTAAATCCTAAATGAGTAGGCATCAGATGCCTAGACTGAGTTTAAACTCCAAAATGAGCATGTTCACAACTCCTTTTGCCTGTTTACTTCCTGGTTCATGCTTTTGTAAGACCCCGCCCTGGTCAGAGGATGACCAAGTTAGTGATTAGACCTGCGGAATGAGACCAGAACCAGGATTGGTCCATTCATAATCTGGAGACAGACAGGCCAAGTACCCTACATTACATAAGAGGTCCCAGGCACAGTTTTTTCAGAAACAACTCAATTAAGTTCTCACCTGTTGCATCAAGTGCTTTTCTTTCCCTTCCAAATAAGCATTGCCTTCTGCTTGCCAGATGTGATCGTGAGTCCATTCTGCAGTTCATGAGACACCTCTGAGCAATTGCAGCATTATCACAAGGTTCATGTCTCTAGCACGGGCAAAAAATGATGACAATTAAGAGTTATAATTCTGGTTAGCTGCTATTAGCTATGACCTTGAATAAATTATAGTAGAACCCCAGTACTCGACCACATCAGTATTTGACATAATTGGATTTTGATGTGAAGTGTCAAGAAAATGTTGCACCAGAGCTCGAACCAAACTTTGGAATCTGAGCTGACACACATAATGATTGTAAACAAAAGCAGTTTGTGCTTCAGTCACTTGTGTTTAGTTGTTAGTGTGTGTAGTTTAAAACCTTTGTGGCTGTGTTCCAAATCCTTTGCTATAATTTTTGTTGTTTTGTAGCTTTTTTTACTGTTTTTTAGATTTAAAAGCATGAGTCCTAAGAAAATGTTTCTTAAAAAGAATTATCATGATCAGGAACTGGTTAACAGTGTCATCCATAGTGCTGATGAAAATTTAGTAAACCTTTTTAGAAAACAGTTAAAGAATTGCCAACAACAGACCACACTAGACAGATTTTTTTTTGTGTGGCATCACTGCCCTGGTGGGAGTAGGAAGCCCAGCCTTGCTCCTGGAGAGATGCTGCTGGATTTGAACTGTCAGCCCTCTGGGCCGCAGTCCATCACACAACCACTGCGCCACCAGGGCTCAGCCAGATTTTTTTTTTTTGAGAGAAAGTCAGCCAGATTCTATGGGGGGAAAAAAGGCAAAGAGTGGGGAAAATTCCTGAAAACAAGCTAGCAGCTGATTTTATGGAAAGGGCTTCCCCTTCCAAACAAAGACTCCCTCTCCAGACCTCCTCTCCACATCGACGTCCACAGATCCAGATCCTCTGCAATCTCAAGGTATGGGCCATACTCTGGTAGTTAAAAACTTTGTTAATGTTGTGTTTCTTATTTAAATTGTATGATTTAACTTTGGACTTATTTACTTAGAAATTCCTGTGTAGCATTTTGTATAAAAAGGCAAGATTAGGATAAAAACTTGGAAAAGAATGTATTAATCCATTTTCAGTTATTTCTTTTTTTAATAATTTTATTGGGGACTCTTTCAGCTATTATAACATTCATTACATCATCTGTATCAAGCACATTTGCACACATGTTGCCATATTCATTTCCAAACATTTTCCATTTGAGCCCTTGATATAAGGTCCTCTTTAAAAAAAAAGCTCTCCTTTCCCCTCCCTCCCCTTTTTTTAAAATGAATAATTTTATTGAATACTCATACACCTCCCCTCATGATCCATACATACATCAATTGTATGTAGATCTCATTTGCACACTTGTTTCCATCATCACTCTCAAGACATCCTCCCTCCACTTAGACCCCCAGTTCCACCTCCCCATATTTCCCTTCCTCCCTCCCCCCATGAATCTTTAATAATTTACAAATTGCTATTTCATATTGTTCACTGTCCAATGTGTCCCTTCACTCTCTTCCCTGTTGGCCGTGCCCCAGACAAGAGGGAAGTAAAAGGAAATAAAGGTATGAACTGGGGGGTAAAGAGCATTTATAGAGGTTTAAATACAGGCATGTACATAGGTGCATATATTTATATGTGACAATGGGGGAAATAGATCAACGAAGTTATACATATAGACTTAGTAGTAGAAGAGCAGATGGGCATTAGACCTCCACTCAAGTACTTCCTCAATGCAAGAACACTTTGTTCTATTAAATTGGCATTCCATGATGCTCACCTTCCCTACCCGATCACTGGAGAAAAAATTGTGCATAAGCAATGGTGATGAAGAGAGCTGATGGTGCCCGAGTATCAAAAGATGTACTGTCTGGGATCTTAAAGGCTTGAGTAAAGAAGCGGCCATCCAGCTCAGAAGCAACAAAGCTCACATGGAAGAATCACACCAGCCTGCGTGACCATGGGGTGTTGAAGGGATCCAGTGTGAGGCATCAGAGAACTAAAATTATATCATTATAAATAGGAGGGAGTACAGATTGGGGACCCGAAGCCCATCAATAGGTGAAGCGACATCCTCTTACAGAGGGGTTGCAGGGAGGAGATGAGCCAGTTAGAGTGTAATGACAATGAAATATGCATCTTTCCTCCTGTTCTCAAATGCTCTCAGTTATTTCTTAATGGAAAAACAATTCAAAACGCGACTGCATCGCCTCTCGATGTTCCTTCTAGAACAGATTAGCTCTGATGTCCAGGGCGCTACTGTATTTGACTCTCTTGACCCTTGTTTTGTGATTTATAAAATGAGAAAGATACTTCAACATTGCTGTGAAGATAAAATCATATAATGTAAATAAATCTCATTATGTTGTTTGGCATATCATTTAGAAACCAGAGTTTTAAAAGAGAAGTTTGGTGAAATTCTCGATGTCAATATCCTCTCGAAGGAGTGGGAAGTGGAACAGAAATATTTGGTTCTGAATAAAAGCCACAAATTATAATCCACCTGGACTGACCATGGAATTCAACTAAAAATGCATGGAGCAGCTACCTGCAAACCTATGAAGAAAATAGGAGGTGGTAGGCTGCAAAGAGAGCAAGAGTTTATACTATAATTTCCCCAGATTTGAGTTTTATCGAATATTTTTTCTTTTCTGCTTCCACAAGCAAGCCTCAATTCAAACAAGCCCAAATCCTGAATCTGCATACTGCTGACAAACAAAAGGAGCTTTAAGAAAATCTACTCCTGGGGCTGAACCCCAGTGGTGTAGTGGTTGCATGCGGGACTGCGGCCCACTGGGTTGGTGGTTCAAATCCAGCAGCGGCTCTCCAAGAGCAAGACTGTGTCTCCCACTCCCAACAGAGGGCAATGATTACCCACCCCCACCCCCCAAAAAGAAAGAAAATCTACTCCTGGTTTGAGAAGTGAGAAGAAAGCTGCCTACAGAACAAAATTAGGAAAGGACATGCCCCAATATTTTATTTTGTATATTTACCTTTCCTCCTATTGAAATTCCCAGGCAATCCCAATTCCCAAAGCTACAACTTCATAGTTTCTGGGTGACAGTTGGGTAAGGTGGAGCTGCAAGGCTAGTGATCACTGGCATGTACCTAAAACTGAGAGAAGAAACGCATCTTCTGTCATCAGGAAAAAGTAGGTGGCATTCCTGTTGCTTTGTTTCTATCTCCCCAACACCTGACCGCAGAAGTAGACATACTTTAGGGAATTATGTGTCAGAGCAGGTATCTAGTGGATAACAAAACAGGCTTCATGTGGAACCTCAGGAAATTTGAAGTCTAGGATATCTGAAGAAGAGATATTCTAATGCCTCTGGGTCAAGAACAAGATGAGACAGGTCTAAAGAATACAGGAAAGGAAAGAAACTCACTGTACAGGGATTAATTTGTGAGTGGGTGGCGGTACACTAATACTTCATGTAACTTCAGGTCCAGGGCTAGAAAGAAATGTTCTGTATATTTCTATAGCTATCTATCTCTTTGTTTCCACTCTGATTGTCTATGACTGGGCTAAGATTTCATTTTCCTGCATGGGGGCAAAATGATCACCAGTAGCTTCATGTTTGAAACTCTGAAAGAAAAAGAATTTCCCTTTTCCAATATTTCCAGAAGAAATCACAGGAATTATCTGTATGGTCTGTACCAATAACAATAACATGGACATGATCTGAGAGTAGAAGGCACCAACATTGAAGTGCAATGCTGGGTTCACTCAAATTTGAAGTGAGAGTGAAAAAGGAAAAACTTTCTCACTGGAAGCAAAGCTACTATATTTGGATGTAAAAGAAATGATTGCAAACTGATGCAAGGGAAGCAATGAGTCCTAGAATGGTGTTGATATGAAAAGAAGTCTCAACCCATGCTCTTTCTATTAATATCATCCCAGAAAGACCCCAAGTACTCAAAAGCCTGCCCTCCACTGGTACTTATAGGATCAAGACATTTAATTTTGATGTTTATCTCAATCTGTAACTCACTTAAGAAGCTTGATTTTTACTGTTTTGTATTTCAGAGTCCATGGCTTTCCTGGGTTGCTTTAATGGCATCCAGTGTTCAAAGAAAAGAGTCTTGAATTTGGAGACAGATAATTTGCATGTAAATCCTGAGTGTCCATACTTCCTTAATTCTTAGTCTCATTATGAAAAGGCACTTGGTAAGTGCTAAAGGAGAGCATGGATAAAGAAACACTTCATTTTTCATGTAAGATTCTAAGGAAAGACATGACTGTTATTAGCTTCTTATAAGGTGATTTTGCATTACTGAATCAATTGAATACTTTTTGAGAACAGAGAATTACTTCCTCCTCTTTATTCAAAATGTCTAGCAACAGCTTCAGCAAACAGAAAGTCCTTCCTAATAACTATCAAGTGAGTAAATCTATAACTATGTGAAAGGACGAAGGAATGATTTGAGGCTTAGATACCAATATAAAATTTTTAGAATAATTCATTATATCAGGTTCACATTTTTAACATCAATGAACAAAGATAAAAGTCAGATTCTATGATCTCTGGAAATATTATGTGCAGTTCTAGGCCTACCTTTAAAAGACATAAAGAAGCTGGGGAAGTAAGGAGGTGAACAACGAAAATGATCAAGGAGGTGGGAGATAGAGATACCATTCAAGGATAGATCAAAATGGGCTACTTTGTTCTGGACATATAAAAGTTGATAAAGACATGATCAAAGTCTATGGAATCCTGGAGGGGATAGGTAGGGAGGAGAAGAAGTCCCCTCCCCCAGTATCCCTTAATGCCCACATCACAGACAGAATAGTGGAATAAAAAAAATCAATGTCATATTTCTCATAGTTTTCAAATTAAGAATCCGTTTTGAAGGAGTTATTTTCAAACTCCTTTCAGGAATTAGGCTATTAAATCATTAGAATATCTGAAATTCCTTGTAGATATGCCTAAAGTGGAGTTTGTTTTAAGGACAATTCATCTAAAAAGATGAAGTTTCTGAAGAAGATTTTATGGGGAGTCATTCACCAAGTGAAAATCTTTTATCTTTAGGATTAAAGCAGACAAGGAGTCTGAATTTTAACAAATGGGAAGAATTAGAAAGCTATGTTTATAAACTCATGTATTGCAGTGATGGGTATACACAGAATAATTACATTAAAATATTGACCTAATCTAACTTAGTGTCTCTATCATCCAAGGATGTGGTCTAAAGGGCTTCTGAAAAGAATTTGTCTCAAAAAACAACAACAAAACTTGTCTTTGTCACATCTTTGTCTGATCTTCCACTCTCCTTTCGGATCTTAATTTTTATTCTGCTGGCTTCCACCCTAGTACCACTTATCCCTTCAGGCCTTTCTTTGCAATGGTGTGCAAGCTGGACTATCTTCACTACATTACTTCTCCTTGGTCTTTCAAGTTTCTTGTGCCTCTATATTGCTTTTCTTAGCACCATCTTCCCAGCCAATGACTTGATCCTTCATTTACTCAGGAGGACCATTTAAACACTATCAAACACGACCCGATTCTCTTCCATGGCATGTACAAAGAAATCTTGGAAAGCAGCTATATAGATATCTACTTCAAGATCTGGGGATTTGTCATGAAGACACCTTCATGTCTTAAGGACACCTCTTTACACTATCTAATAGAAAATTCTTCCCAATTCTGCAATCCAACTTTGTCTCATCTTCTTCATCTGCTTTATCTTGGCTATTAACTGGAGTATTGCCACGTGTCTCTGCTTTATTGTCAGTTATGTTGGGAGCCCTTAGACTGGAGAGGGCTTCCTTCTTTCCTCATGCTTCCTGCATGTCTTATCATAAGGTTGGCACAAGACGGTCCTTCGAGGATGAAGGTTTGCCCAACTAATTGCAACAACATTCTTCTGAACGGGTGTGTGTGTGTGTTAGAAACAGAACACATTATAGAGAAAGTCAGAAGTAGCTTGAAATGGCAGCTTTACCCCTTCAAGCTTCATCCTTATCTGTAAATGAAGATGCTCTTGTTGTTAGGTGGTGTTGAGTCAGTTCCAACTCATACAACCCAATGTACCACAGAACAAAACACCGCCCAGTCCCGTGCCACCCTCTCACTCGGTGCTCTGTTTGAGCCCATTGTATCATTACTGGGGCATAGACGAGCATCGCCGAAACCAGCAAGCCACCACACTACGGCAGATTAATGGGCAAGTGGTAGGTCCATAGGGATATATGTCTCTATGACCCTTCACCTATCTCTTCATGATAGAATCCCATCGGTCCTCAAACTCAGATCAAGTTTCCTATCACACTGAAAGATTTCCCTTTTAGTCCTTTTTTATATCTACTTTTCTATCACTGCCTTTTCAGGACAGGACTCAGTATGCTTTTTCTACAAAATATTTTAGGCTTTGGAAGTCTGAGACACAAGACCATTCTTGAGGCTATGTTGAAGGAAGCCTGGAAGTGCCGTGGGTTGCAAGCTGAGCTGCTAATGGAAAGGTCAGTAGTTTACACCAAGCGGATGCTCCCTGGGAGAGGGATGAGACTTTCTGCCTTTGTGAAGGGTTCCACCCTGGGAACCCTTAGGGAAAGTTCTATTCTGTACTATAGGGTCCTTAAAGTAGGAATTGATTCAATAGCAGTGAGTGAGTGAGAGACAATGTTTATTAATGAACTTGGATATACTCTGGTAGAAGTCACTGGGTGGTGCAAACAGTTATCACAATTGAGCACTGAGCAAAAGATTGGGAATTTGAGTTGACCCTGAGTTCCCTCAGTGGTAAGTTCAGGTGGTTTGCTTATAAAAACTCGGACACTGAAAATCCTATGAAACACAGTTCTCCAATAACACACGCATTTGAATTGATTTGATGGCAACAACATTTGTTTCTATGTTTTGTGGTCCAATAAAATGGTTTTTTTTCCTTTCGAAGACAAACTTATTGGGAGTACCTCTAGCCACCTAACAGTCATTTAGTCCTGAGCATAAAACACTTCAATCAAAAACATAATGCATTGCTCTTCTTTCTCATCAAAACTGTTACTTTTCTAGCGCATATACTTCAGCTAGTTGTTAGGAGGGAAATAGCTGATACTTTCATGTGTTCTGATGACATACCCACCAAAACTTGGCCTAAATGAAATTATAAACTTGGTATTCTTTAAGTTTCCTAATAGTAAAGTGTTCTCCTCCATCAGAAACATCAACTTTGCACCAAGCATAATTCACAAGTTGTGTTCAAACTAAAAAACAAAACCAACTTTGATTATTTCATATTGAGTGTTTCAGTTAAAGATTTTTAGATAAAGGATCTCTGTAGCTAAATAGAATTAGGAGAACTGAATAAGTTGAAAGATATGAAACTATATAATGAGGAAATAATACTAATTTATGGACATGCTAATGTAATAAGAACATGCATTCACATATCCATGAATTAATATTTGAAATGTACAGAAAAGTATGGGGAATAATATAAAATAACCTTTGACCCATCCCCCAAATTTGTTATATCTTAATTATTTTTATATATTTTCTTCAATAATTTTTATATTGTGAATAACATCCTGACCTTCCAGTCAATCACTTGTTGTCTTCATATTTTAAATATTAGGATTATTATATATGTATCCATACTTCACCAAATAAGTGTGTATATTTGTGCCTGTGATTTAAACATGGTTTGGGCTCAATATTTTATATAAATGGCATTCATTGGAGGAAAAATTATCTACTTCCAACTTTTCTACCAATATTAATTTTTAAAAATACTTTTATTGGGAGCAATTACATCACATCACAATCCATACATCCCTCGAATGTGTCAAACACATTTGTACATATGCCCTCATCATCATTTTCAAGGAATTCTCTTCCCACTTGAACCCCTCACATCAGCTCCCCATTTCTTCTGCCTGAATTTGAAACCTGAATCATTGAAACCTGAATTTTATGTGATTTTCACCTGTTAGGAAATATTATTCAGTTTTCAACAAATTAGAAACATAAAACTAATGTTCACTTCACCACAAATAAACAGATGATGGGCTACAGTTGACCTGCAGGCTGTAGCTTTTCAATCACTGTTGAACTTGTTCATTCTCTCTCTCTCCTCTCTCCCTACTAAATTCTGAACTCCCGGGGGCACAAATCCATGCACCAATCTGTCTCCCAAATCTAGCAAAAGAAAGCTTTCTCCACAAGCAGTGCATTTCTGCTTTTGGACACTGCTTCCAACTTCTCATGACTAACCTCAGGCAGTGCTCAGATCTTGCCATCAAGATGGATTTGTGGATTTATAGGAAACACAAATGCCAATACAGAAAACTCATTTTCAGGAATTTCATTCTTCCACTAACACTAGAAGCAGAGAATGTTGCCAAGTGTTCTGCAAGCTGATGGGAGGTTCCTAACTCTTCAGATGACAAGACCTACGAAAACTTCAGATGCACACCACATTTCTAAAAAGCAATCTAGCTCACAGCCTGGGAAGCCTTTGTTATAGATCCTGCTCTCTCTAGCTCTGTCTACAGCCTGATTGGGCAAGGGTTGTCATCCTATTTTTACAGCTGAGGAATCACTGCTGAGAAAGGTTAAATAACTTTCTCAGAGGCTCAGCATGCCAAGGAGAGAAAGCAGGTTGTCTATGCAATTTTTCCTCTCCTAGGGCTAAAGAGTTATAAGTTCATCCAAGACTGCAAGCAATTAAGCTGGGCTTCATTTGCTGAGTATGGGATAGACAACTTGCTCTGCCAGGGAGATGTTCTTTATCATCTTGGGTTATATGGTTATATGAACATTGATGTATATACCGAAATATATGCAGAAATTTATGTATACACAGAAATATATACTGTAGATATTCTGTATATACAGTCTGCATCTACCAATTTAAAAAAATGTCAGACAATTTAGTGCATCACACTTTATTTCCATGATAAACTACTACAAGGGGGCTCCAAAAAGTTTGTGGTAAAATTGAATTAAAAATTAATAAAATTTTTCCATCTGTTTTTGAAGACCTCTCCTAGTACTTTTGCTTTCCTTGAACTCACGTTTCTTTTCTGGTGACACTACCTCAATTTTCTTTCAGGGGAACATGAACTTATTATTAGTTCATGGCTTATGTGGATCTGACTTTCTAATTCCAAAAGGGCTCTATGATCCAAGCTTTCCCATCAGAATAGTTGATCCCTCTGGACCCAGGAATGGGCCCAGAAGTAGTTATAGGACCTCAGTCAGGTAAGTGGCATAAGATTGTTTTCTTGGAAACTATCAGGGAAGAGAAACTATCTGCACTCTGGTTGCTTAGCTAGAGGCACATAAGAGTGGCATTGTCAAGAGTCTCCGAGTGAAAGGAGAGAAGAGTCAACCTGACGCAGAGGAGAGAAACTCCAGGGGCTGGAGAGAGGACTCTCCTTAGTTTCAGGATCTATTATACCTGAAGACAAATTCTGCCCCTGGAACTAATAAATCGCCTTTGGTTTCTTCATTCATTTGGATTGAATGGGGATTTTGTCATTTGAAGCAGAACAAGGTCTTATACGCTCCCCTTTTCCTAAGCCTGCTGCCCTCATTTTCACTAGCTGCTCATACGACACCTAATCTTTGAATTCCCCTAAGAACACTTCCAAATCCATCCCAAACTTCAAGGTTCAGGTCAAGACCCATAAAACTCTTCCAAACTTTTTGAATAAAAAGCCTCACATAAATCTTTTTCAGTGAGAAGAAATCTGCGTACAGAACAAGAAGAGGAAAGGACATCCCCCAATATTTTATTTTGTATATTTACCTTTCCTCCTATTGACATTCCCAGGCAATTCCAATCCCCAAAGCTATAACTTCACAGTGGCTGGGTGAAAGGCTGCATTATGGACTAGATGATCATACAGAATAAAGATAAGTGGGTGAGTTTAGGATATCTTGTGAGAATAGAGGTGACTGAATTTGTTGGTGGTTTTGTTAATGGACTTACAAAGAGGCTATTTTACATGGTGCCGGTGCTTTGTAAAGGATTCCAGTTGAAGCTATGCTTCAAAAGTGTCAGTTGTGGACAAAGAGGTCATTGGTTTGAATCCACTAGGCTCTTTGTGGGAGAAGGATGTAAGGCAGTCTGTTCCTGTGAAGATCAGAGGTGCAGAAATGGTCTACTCTGTCCTGTCAGCATGCTTTTTAAGCTCATCATGTCCATTTTACCGTATGCTGCTATCACTTTTCATATCAGATACATGATACATATTAAGTATACTATAGTTTTATTCTCATTAGTCAGCTTCAAAATCTTCAGTTTTTTAAAATTTATATGCTAAGATGATAATAATGGAAATACTAATACCTCTATTTTCTTTTCTGTATTAGTGATGCAAATGTTAAAAATATCTATTTACTCTTTAGGAGCCCTGGTGACATAGTAGTTCTATGTTGGAGTGCTAACCACAAGGTCAGCTGTTCAAAACCACCAGTCCCTCCATAGGAGAAAGGCTTTCTACTTCCATAAAGAGCTATAGTCTTCAGAAACTCCCAGGGAGAGCTCCACCTTGTCCCATAGCGTCACTATAAGTTGACACTGACTTCCTGGCAGTGAATGAGACAACTCCTTGAGTTTCTAGTGAATATAAGATAGTTAAGGAATACTATATTCTTAAAACACTACCTATCACAAATTCTAAATATCCATTCCTAATGTTTATAATACTACTACTTAATATAGTATAGTCATTAATATAAATCCAAACATGGACACTAACATATTTTATAAGGAATCAGTATAAAGTATTTTCCTAATGATAAAGAACATGGTTATATTAAATCTTTTAGACTCTTTTCTAAAAAGGAACACAAAATTTAAAACAAATCAAAATCTAAATACTGCAAAAGTGTCAGCCAAATTTACTGTTTCTGCTAGCAAAGTGATGGAAGCAAGGTAATCATCAGGGAGGGAGAGAGGATGTGGCTATTGAAAGTTTGGGGTGGCATGAAGGTAAACAGTGAGAAGTATGTTTTCTTGATCTTAGACTGACCTGATAGCTGCCTATGGCCCCAGAAAATGTTATTAGAACTGTAGCACCAGTGGAGTTCAAATGCATTTTTAATATCTTCTAAATGCTTAATTTGGTTTTGCTGGAGATGTGTTTCATCATTCCCTCCTGCCCCTTAATTAAGCTAATGACTTTATTTCTCTTCTCCTTTCTGATCATCTCATAACACATTTCCCAGGCTGACTTCCCTCCTCACGCCTGTCATTTCATATCTGCTTATTAGCTTTTCAGCTCACATTGTATTCCATGTGGTGGAATGTTACTGATTGAGACTGATTTATCCAGGAGACTCTGGGGCTAGGGGTACTCCAGCTGTTTAAATCCCTCTCACTCTTATAAAAAAACACAACAAATTTCTTATTCTATGTACTATCCAACAATTTACTACACATTTTTGCACACATTTTCTTGTTTGATACTCATGAAAGAAACACAAAAGCAGACATTATTAACCTTACTTTACACAACAGGAGTCTAAAAGTCAAAAGTTATATCTGACTTGGGTCATACAACAGGAAGGAACCAGAGACCAAGCTTCCCACTAGCAAGCCAGTGATGTTGGTTCTTGTTTTGGCGTCACTTTGCCCTTCCCACTTTGTGCCTTAAGTCCCTTGTGGCACTAGTGCAGTCAACAGCATCAGCAGCAAGGGGGCACCCAGTCATATTATTTCAGCCAGGCAAATGAACCCCCCTCAGGACGAGTCATGATCTGGATGGGGTGCACCGCACCCTCACGAGAGTCAGCCTGCTTTTATTAAGAACCCCTTGAGACAGCTTATGTACTTCCTTGGGAATGTTTGACGATTACTCCTGCTCCAGGGTAGAATGAGAACATTCAACAATGGATTACAAAATGGATCTTAGTTAACTAGTGCTGCTGTAACACAAATACTATCAGGGGGGTGGCTTTAAAGATTTTTACTTTTTTGTAGTTCTGAAGGCTAAAAGTCTCAATTGGGGTATTGGTCATATCAATTCCTTTATTGTCAGTTTTAAGTGATCCTTACAGGATATGTATATCCTCAGCATGAGTGTTTTATGTCAGAATGGGTTAGGTCTATGCACACCCTATTTTGAGACCCTATTTTTAAGTACAATTCTATTAGCAGACCTAGGGTTAAAGGTTCTAAACATATTATGGGGATGAAACACAATTCAGTCCTTAACAGCTTCCTTTGATATATCATTCTAAGAGCTTTCTTAATTTATTCTGTTTACAGACGAGGAAACAATAGCTCTAACAGAAGTGTTTTGTCCAAAATCACCCATCTACTTAGAAATAGTTATTTGAATAGAGAATATTAACAAGGAATCAATAGTACTCTAACACCTTGGAGTGGAGGATGATTCATATGAGGGTAAGAGTGTAAAAGGATTTAAATGTTTTCAGATAGTTTATAGCTCCTCTGTGCTGTAAAAAATTCCTACAGAACAGTATCATTCTGTGGGAAAGACAGCATTTCTCTGCTTACTTGGGGGTCTTTGTGCTTTATTAAAACTTGATCATTTACAAAACCATTTTTTTTAATCCACAGAGATTAAATCTGCAGAATCCCAGAGAGAACACTCATGGTATGAATTCTCAAGTACAATTATACAAAATTGAGTAAATGTTGGGGAACTTTTTGTGAGACTAAATGAAGGCCCACGATAAGACACTTTGCAGCATAGAACTTCCACAGCCCCTCTTTGTGAAAGCTGGAGCTTTGAACTAAATGGTTCTTGACTTCTTGATTAGCCTGACAGGAAGAGCTGTCTCACCACCTTAAGCAACAGAGACAAAATCTACAGAGACTTGCAGCCCAAGCTTGAGGCAGAGAAGAGAGATGAACTCAGAAATCTGTGCTTAAAAAGCTGAGAAGCAGAACAAAAGGAAAGAAGCCCCACCCCCACCCCAGGCTCTAAAACAGTCAAGCTGTCGCTCAATATGCTGAGAGATCATGCAGCCACAGAGAAAGAAAAACCGGGGCGGAGCCTTTGGCTTTGGAATTACAGCCTGGAAATGTTTCTTTCTGACTGCCCTGGAAGTTCACCATTTCCAAGCAGCATGAGGAGCTGAATATGCTCTTTCTCCAATGCATGGATTGCTATGTTCCAGCTAATTACTGCCTTAATAACCTGACCCATGCAGATGGCAAAACGGGCACAGAAAAGGCAAGTAGTCAAAGCTGCAATCAATTGCCGGCCGAGATGGGACTCGGACAGAGTAGCCAGGGATCTTCCTTCTGTTACTGTGGCCAAGAAGCAAGCCCTGCCAGAGCTGCTGTGATTCCCCTGGTGGCTGGAGAGGGGCAGCGATGATACCTTTGGGGGCGGCTCCACCTCTTTCCAGCAGCCCAAGTGAGCTGTGGCCCAAGATCTGCTGTGCTCAGGAGAACCTGCCGGCCGCAGGATAATATTAGCTCACTTTTATTGCCATTGGCTGGGCACCCTCCTGTAGCCCAACTGTAAACCTTTGATCTGCTGCCTTCCTGGAGCTGCAAAGTCTGCTGTGTGCTTGGCCCCAGACGGCCCACTCCATGGGACAGGAGAGAATGGAGGGGTGCCAGGCAGTAATGCAAGTCTTCGCTGCAGCCACCTCCATAGCCCGCAACGCTTTGAAGCACAGGGTAGGGTGGAGAGAGAGGAAGAGAGAACAGAGGAGGGGAGGAAGACTATTCCACCAAGGTCCACCAGTGCACTCCCTGGATTCCATTTACTTGTGTACTTTGCTTATGGTTTGCCTCATTGTATCAGTATGGTTTGCTTCACATTTTTCTTCAAATTAACTCACCATTTAAAAAGGAACCCTTGTTGCATAGTGGGTTACCCATTATCCTCCTAACTACAAAGAAGCAGTTTAACACCACGATCACTTCATGAGATAAAAAGGAGGCTTCCTCTTTTTGAAAGATGTGCAGCCTTGTAAATCCACAGGGGCAGTTCGACACTGTCCTGGTGGGTTGCTATAATTTGAAATTAATGAGATGGTAGTGAGTCTGGAGCAGGGGTGCTCGCACTTTTCCAGCATGGGATCTACTTATAAAATGATCAAGTCAAAATGACCTATCAACAACAAAAAAGTAAAACATATTTATTATATTTATTCATGAATGCATTGAGAATTCTTTGTATGTACAACATATGTTTATGGATCTTGTATAACTGCATGAGTCCATTTGCACAGCACAATACAATACAGCACAACCATGTACATTTTTTCTCATGACCTGAGTTTACTCTGATGACTTGAAATGAAATGAGCCAGGGACGCATAGTCCAGACAGTAGCTGCTGATAGCCAGCCTCAACTACACTTCCAAATGATCATCAATCATGGTGGAACAGTACTTGAAATTAATGATCTTTATGTGAGAAAAGGCTGACTCACACACATATGTAGGGCCGAATAATGCAGTCAAAGAGGTAGCACATTTTCTGACGTCTGGGTTCTTTCCCTCTGCGAGTAAGTTCCAGAACTGTTTATGCACTCTGAAATTCAGTTGAATGTCGGTTTGTGGTGTCAAAATCTCCCATTCCGCATGAAAGTGATATATTTCTATCTTCTTACTTGCTCCAGCTTCCCCACTCATTGTAATACACTTTCTTATATTTAAGAGAAAAAAACCCAAAGTCTGAACATTAGTGATAACTTGTCAGTTTTGCTGCACTTAGCGCAGTTGCTTTCACGTGCATTTTACATCTAAGATTGCATCTGATTGGCTGTGCTTTATATAATTTAAGTGGCTAGATTGATGACGGGCTTATGTCTATTTTTTTAAATACCATGCAATTTACCCACACTACATTTGTCATGGAATAGTAGATCGCGATCAATGTATTGAGCACCCCTGGGCTGGAGTTTTGGTCCCTAAAACTCAAGTTCAAGTTACTCATGAACTTGAACTCTATTTCAATTCATACTGTAGGACAGAGCAGAACTGCCCCAAAGGGTTCACAAGGTTATAATCTTTTCAGAAGCAGATGGTGACATATTTATCCTGAAGAGTAGCTGGTGGAATCAAACCACCAACCTTCCGTTTGTTGGTCATGCACTTTAACCATTGCACCACCAGGAATTCTTGTTCTACAGTAGGAAATGAATATCATTTGCTATGAAATTGTGCTTGGCTAGGTTGACTAGAGAAACAAATCCAGTGACATTCATCTATGTAAGAAAGGACTTTATATCAAGAAGTTTGATATATCAAGAAAGCATCCCAGCCTAGACTAACTCAAGTCCATAGCTCCAATACTAGTACATAAGTCCCTCTTCAGACTCACGCAGCCACAAGCAATGATGCAGAACACAGGGATTTCACTGGTCGTTGGCTGCAAAGTCTTATGGATGCAATGATGGTAGACACATCTCGAGGGTTCTGACTACCATCAGGGTCAGCCAAAATGAAGACGAAGGCAGAGGGAGAGAGGGAGGCCAGGTCCTCCTGATGAGAAGGCCCCACTCACAAGGGGGTCCCATCAGTCTGTGACCTGATTGACAGACTCAGACCCACCCCTCTAAGTTGACATGAAATCATGTAACTACCACAGAATATATATTTTAAAATAAGTTCTAACTTTTAGCCAGCAGTTTTTTCTGCCAAGAACTTTGAGTCTAGTATGTCAAAGTATATTAGCCTCAACTTAATATATTCTCCTAAGCAAAATGTAAAGAACTGCAAAGACAATGTGTCTGTATACCAGCAACCAACTCCACTGAATAGCAGATCACCTTTTGGGATGCATTGAGCTAGCATCAAATAACACCTCTCCCATGAAGCCTCCCCTTTAGAAAACACCATCTTCTTTGGCTTCCCCTTAGTCCCTCGAATATTCTTGGACTCGTAATACTTTCTTTCTCATATTAACATATCTGTGAATGTTTATTCTATCTCTCAAAGAAACTAATAAGTTTTTAAATTCTAATTCACCCTTAATATCTAGTAGCAATGGAATCTAAATATTTAGACAGAGCTTGATCCAACGCAGGTTTGAAGTTGTTGCGTTTTAAGGCACTTGGCATTTATATAAGGAACCCCGGTGGTATAGTCAGATAAGTGTTGGACCACTAGCCTCAAGCTTAGTAGTTCAAACACACCAACCACTTCAAGGGAGAAAGATGAGACCATGTGCTCCAGTAATGATGCACAACCTCAGAAACCTTGTAAAGGGGTTGCTACTACTGGGAATCAACTTAATGGCAGCAGGTTGGGATCTCTGCTGGGCGGCTTTCGATTGAGATCGTCCTCAATGTCTCCAGAGAAAGCAAGCACAGGGACTGGGACTTGTAGTTCAAAAGGGTCTAATGGCTGGTGGTTACAGGGAGCCCTAAAGCACTGCTATTGTCAGGCTGATTGATCAGGGATAGAGTTAGTTACTCTGAGAGACAGAGAGCTCACTGGCATTGAAAGCAGTGAGGTAGAGGGCAGAAGTCCCTTGTCGCCTAGAAGACTTGGTGTGATTATTCAGAATTGCCTTCAACTCTCAGATCCTACGACTCTGAAGTTTGAAACTTAAAGCTCAATATCTCTCCCAATGTCAATAGGAGTCATTTACGGCCCAGGCTTGGCCTGTGTGCTTGTACCTGCAAGTACTCAAAAAAGTGACCAGGATCATTTGAGACTTTCAGCCTGGCACCCTCTCATCTAGCAAGGCCAGTTTGACTACTTGGTGCCAGGCCCCCGGGTTCCCAGGCTCTCTCTGCTGACACGCTTCCTTACAAAGGCCCCCAGGGGTTAATTAAGTTTTATTGAGCCAGAGTTTATTGCAGCTGGCTCTTGTCTCTCTTCTTAAACACCTCTGCTTCCTGGGAAGCTGGAGTCCTTTGGGACAATATTTTCAACACTGTTTAGTTTGCCCGTAACCAGTATTTTATTTTATTTGTTTTCTGAGGTAATCAAAGGGGAGGGGTATGCGGTCATCTTCCATTGCCCCCCTCTTTATTTCTTGGCTTTGTCATTAAATCATGTTGTTTAAATGGAGCGCAGATGCTGCTGAGTTTTTATATAAAGAAATGCATATTCATTTACATAAATTTCTGTGAGTTATGGCAGTTTGTGGTTTTATACTGTGTGTGCGCTCGTGTGTGTTACACAGGCTTGCTTGACTCCCTGCAGTAAAAGCTGTCAAAAAGTTTCAGTATGAAAACCCTTCATATCCATGATGTGTTCATTTCCTTTGTCTATTTAATTTTGTTTTTTGAAGCTACCAATCCTTTGTCAGTTATCTCTAATAGCTTAATACGATTAGAGACTTCCTCTAATCACTGTTCAATGTGTTTCGGCTCTATTAAAGATTTATATGAAAGCTTTATGGAACACACCTTTTTAGAATTCAAACGGATTTTACATGTTATTATTCATAACATCTGCCACTTACTGCAAAGAGCCTTAGAACACCCCTTTAATGTGTATTTAATGCTTCTGATACAATATAATATCAAATAAGACGTGCTTTATGATAGCAGTCGTGTTTGTATAACTGCAATAAAGATCTGTCAATGATGTAGCAGGGTTTAGAGCAGTCGTAAAAACCTGCATTGAGCTAAACTTGGCATTTAAGGACACATGCACAGGGAAATGGTGGGGTTTTTTGTTGTGGTGATCTTTTTATTTTTATTTATTTATTTGTTTTGGTTTGATATTTTCTTTTTACTTGACTTGGTGAGACATGGGTAGAAACAGTTTGGCAATTTAAAGAGTCACTGAACATAATCTTAAAATAAAACAGTAGTCCTTGAAAAAATAGTAAGGTTGATTATTGTTTGAAAGCCTGTGCTTGTGAGTTTACACTGTAGGTCAATCTGGTCAACAAGGGCTTTGAGATTCCACCCATTTGTCCAGTCACTTTCTTTTTACCATGAGAATATAGCACACCTTTTACTAGTCCTCTTGTATTAACCTGGCATTTCTACCAAGCAGCATTTTTTAAAAGTCCATTTCACATTTTAATTTATGAAAGATATACACACTGTGCAAGTCTTTAAAATGTGTGAAGCATATTTATGGACATAAATGGTAGTGTTTTGCTGTTGTTGTTTTGTGAGTATGTGTGTTTTAGGATGGTGGAGTTTAATTTAACTAAATGAAACCATGTGTGTTCTAAGAGGTTAGCACAGTCCAATACCTTCAGATGTTCCATATTGTATCCCAACATTAGGTAAGGTGCTAATACTCACCCCAGTACCAATGGCCATGGAGCCAATATAGCTTTGCAGCAACCCTCTTTGTGTTTATGTAAAACTGTGCTCCATAAGGTCTTCTTTGGGGAAGTTGACTACTGCATTTACTTCTGAGATGTCTCTAAGTGGATTCAAACTTCCCACCTTTTAATTGAGCCCTAAGCACAGGAATCACTTGCACCAGTAACAGATATCAAAGCACTTGGCATCTTGACAAATAATACTTGATAAAAAGATATTCTTTTATACATTATCCCTAAATGACAGCTTTAATTGCCATTCTGAATTTTGATGACCAAAGTCACATTGAGTGGAAACACATCCAGACACAAGCAATGATCGTCGATGCTTTGTTAACCTGTGCAACCAAAGGAGTCCTGGGGGCATCATTGGGTAAATGTTGCAAGGTTGACAATTCAAACCCACCAACAGCTCGGTAGAAGAATGTGTCCTTATATAGTTACAGCCTCAGAAACCCTATATTCCCTATGAATCCAATTCAACTCAGTGGCAGTGGGAGGGATACGGTGCTTAAAAACAAGATGTCTTTTAGGTTTGAGAAAACACAGAAAATAGATCACAGAGACTTAGGACTCCCAAATAGGAAACAGGTGAATCAATTTAAACAAGATTACCTTGCATAAGGGAGCTCTGGGGTCCAGAAAGACGAAGAAGGGCCACAGTTCATATCACAGAGGAAGAAAGGAATAACACAGGGCTCTTACTTTCCCCTGAGAGAGACCCCCCCAACCCCCCATCTTGATTCCAGCCAGACGTTGATTTGGCCTCATTAGAGTGGAGCACTGGTGATGCAGTGGTTAAGCCTTGGCAGCAGCTCTTCAGAAGAAAGGCAGCCTTCTACTCATGCAAACAGTTACAGCCTCAGAAACCCATAGGGGTGTCTATGAGCCCGCATTGACTTCATGCCTGTGAGTCTGGTTTTAGTTAGCTCGGGACTAAGCAAACACAACTGCCCTTTCAAGGGAAAGCGCTGAGCAGCTTTTGTCCTAGCAGACTCTGGGTTTCTTTGTATTTGCCTATTTCCCAGCTCCCATCCCTGCTCCCAGCCTCAGTACCCCACACTCATCTTCGGTGGACTTAACCCCAAGAGCCCTGTGGTCCAGGCCATGAAGGTTCCAAAGGATAAAGCAGGAGATGCATCTGCCCAAACCTGGGGGAATGCTCAGGGTAGTCTGCTGCTGGTGGGGAGAGTATACAGGCAAGAGTATACTTTCAGTGTATGCAACTGTATGCTTGGTAACTCTGCGCTTGGAACTCCCTAAGTGGCCACCAGCCAAATTTGCTGAACACTTGACTTTCAAACAGCTCTCATTAAAGACCTGCAGCCATATACACTTTCTGATGGGTTTGGAGTAAATATGTAATTGGGGAGTTTTTAAGCCATGCTCTGTAAAGTGCTGTCTGTGTCTGCTGTTTGGTTATTTTATGTGGTCATCAAAGCTGTTCTGGGGACTAGGGGGAGGAATGAGATGTAGGCGTGGGGGTGGGGTCGACATAGATACAGGATGCTGCAGCCTATTCTGCCAGGTTTAGTCACTAACACTTGTTAAAACACTCTAGGGTTTGCAAAGAACTCATTCATGTACAGAAGGTTATATATGCTTTCAATAGTCCTTGGAGACTAGTACAAGGTCACCCAGAAATTGAATGACTGCTCTATTTTTCATATTTTAAATGTTTCAGGGTTCTTTTATTGTCTATTGGTTATTATGAAAATATTCCAAGATAAGCCTATCTAAGGAATTTGGCAATAAATTATGACATACCCATCATCAAGCTTTGCCCATGAATATTTTTAATATTTGCTTTATCCTTTATCTCCTACACTCGTCATTAAGTGGGGCAAAAGGTCAAGCAGTTCCCTGCTAATTGAAAGGTTGGCAGCTAGAATCAGGCTACAGGTGCTTCAGAAAACCAACCTTTGCCATTGCCGTCTGCATCCAAAAGAAACACAGCCTGGAACGTTCAGTGAAGCAGTTCTCCCCTGCACGTGTGGAATTGCAGCGATCTGGAATTGAAACACGGCAACTTGAGAAAGGTGGGGCTTTCTACTCTCGGCAAGAGTTACAGTCTCGGACGGTCCTAGAGGCGGTTCTACCCTGCCTATAGGTTTGCTGAGTCTGCTTATCTACTCGATGACAACAAGTTTGGTTTGGTATGGTTTGATTTGGTTTTATGGCTGCTTTTTATAGGCGGCTTACTGCACTCGGAAAATATGTCTGCTATTCACTCATGTTGCTGCATGTGTTGGTAATTAATTTCTTTTCCTTTAAAAGCAACATACGATTATGGAGTCCCTAGGTGGAGGTCAAGTACTGAGTTACTAACCAAAAGGTTGGTGAAATGTATTCAAGAGGTGCTTGGCAGAAAGGCCTGTAGTTCTAATTCACAATTACACATTGAAGCACCTAAGGAGATTTCCCTCTTCTTAAACTTGACATACTATTGAATAGGAGGCCTGATGGCACAGTGGGCTAAATGTTGGGATGCCAGTGAAAAGTCATCAATTCTAACCCACTGTGGGAGAAAGATGAGGCTGTTTACTTCCATAAAAGATTACAGCTTCAGGGGCTGAGCCCCGGTGGCGTAGTGGTTGTGCGCGGGACTGCAGCCCACTGGGATGGAGGTTCAATTCCAGCTCCACGGAGTAAAGGCTGGGCCTCCTACTCCACCACCAGAGGGCAGGGATGCCCGCAAAAAAGATTACAGCTTCAGAATCCCCATGGAGCATCTCGATTCTGTCCTGTAGAGGGGCTATAAATTGAAAATAATTCTATAGCAGTGGGTTTTTATACTATTGATTGGAAATACACATTTATCTGTTCTCATGTTGATGGACATCTAGGCTGTTTCTAGTTACTGACTATTAAGAAGAAAGCAGTGAGAATTTTTGTATAAGACGCTGTGTGAACCCATGCTTTCATTTCTCATGGGAAAATAGAAATAAAATCTGTAGGTCATAGTTACATAAGAAACTGTCATGATTTTTTCATTTTTTTCCAAAGACAAAATGAGTCTTTTAATTTAGCTTCAGAAAAAAAGTCACATGACCTTGGACTAGAAAAAGTGAACGGGGCATTGGAGAAAGGGGAAACTGAGGGCAGGGCAGGAAAATGTGACGTTAAGAAACTTGTTTTCCAGAAATGCAAAGAAGAGCAAAACAAAAAAGCAAACACTTAGTAAATTTCATGGCAATGTTCAATCGCTCTTCCTGTTAGGTCAAAGGTTGTTTGTCCTCTCCCTCAAATCGTCGCTTCCAGTTCAACTCATCCTCCCTATTTTCCCTTAGCTGGGACCAGCTAATTTCCTCATGCCCCCATCCCTCTTCTTTCATTCACAGTGTGTTGGTAGTTGTATTAGTCTGGATATACTAAAGAAACAAATTCGTAAACATGCATATGTATATAACAAAGAAGTTTATATACAAGAGCAGCTGAATATTAAGAAAACATCCCAGCTCAGTTCAGATCAAGTCCCTAAGTCCAATAATAGCCTATATGTCTGATACCAATCTATAAAGTCCTTTTCAGACTCACAAAACACATGCGGTGACACCAAATGCAGGAAGGTCACAGGCCAGTAAGTAGAAATTCTTTGGATGGGGCAGTGGTATAAACACCCCAGCACTGGCAGGGCTTTTCCTGCGGGTTCAGAGATCTGGTTGCATTAGGGTATGTCCACGTGGCCTTTCCAGTGTCTCCAGCCCAGGGCACTAGTGTAATTCTATTTGTCTTGTCAGCTGCAACGTCATCCAGAGAGGGAGCAGAGAGCAAGAGAGAGTTGTTTCTCACCTTTAAGGAGGAAATACTGGATTTCCCAGGAATTTCAGGATAAGGCTATACACACACGAAGACCTCACTGGCTATAACCTAATTGACAGACTAGACTCCACCCCCTCACTCTTCTCAAGTCCCAAATTGACACCAGATTATGTAACTGCTGCAGTACCAAAGAACCTGGGTTCTGACCAATGACTTAAATTGTCCTTTAAGTCAGCAACCCACAGGCAGTGGCACTAGGGTAGAGCGATTGTTTGCCCTGTCTCAAGAAGAAGGAGTCAAAAGCTGACCCTCAGCCCAAATCAAAGCTCAGTGAGAAGAGAAGTTAAACGTTCCTCAGCCCAGAGCTGACTGGAAGCAGGAAAAGGGTGTTGCTGCCATTCCATCTGTAGAAACCAGGGGAAATCGCACACCTTTCCGGTACTTTGGTTTCATGAAGTTCTCTACTATTACTTAGCTCCAAGGGGATTTGCATGAACAACAGGGCTTCATCAAATCAGGAGAATTTTACCCTGACTGGAGACAGGAATCAAAAACAGGAAGATAAATCTATATCATGATTTACAGGAAGATTTTGGGACGTTCAGCTCTTCTCCTGGGTGCCAGTCCTACAGAGGACAGCACAATGAGTATTCAGGCCTTTGCCCAGGTCCCACGTCAAGTGACTTAGGCAATTGCATAGGTGTGACTCATAAGCAGTGAGGCAAATGTAAACTTAGCTGTGTTGATCAGTGCTGGGCCCAAACACAGGGACTTCGTTAGTTCCAAATGAGACCCCAAATTCCTGAGGTCAATAGTGTAAATAAGCCAAAAAGAGAGACCCTTGTACTCAAGGCAATACCAGAACCTCAGTGGCATTATCATGGGAATTATGATGTAAGTAGTGATATGGAGAGACAATGTACAATTCCCGCCAGAACTGCTCCATCTCTTCTTTGGGTGTGGTTCCCATAGGAACAGCTTTTCTGATACCGAGTTGAGGGCTGAGATGGGCACAGAGGCAATGACAGCCAGCCAGCATAATCCAGCAAAAGAGCTCTCATCTTGAATTCTGGATTGGGTGGAAGACAATGTTTATATAGTTTTACACTACATTAACAAGTATTTGATGTTCCCAGTCTTTCTAATTTCAAACCTTATATTAGCAACCAACAGCTTTAACCACCATGTCACCAGAACTCCATTTATCCCCTCAGTTTTCTCATTTCTAATAGATATGGTGTGATATCTTACTGTGGTTTTGATTTTCCTTTTTCTGATGTGTAAACATGTCCTTTACCCCCAAATATGTATAGCTTGTTTTTGGTCTTTCTTTTTAAAATCATTTTATGGGTGACTCTTATGGATATTAGAATGAGTCATATGTCAATCAGTATTTTTCAGACCATAAGATGCACCTTATCATAAGACACACCAACTTTTTAGAACAGGAAAACAAGAAAAATATATTCTGAACCAAATAGTACCTGTATACTAAAATTTTTATTAAAATAAAGCAAAATATGGTAATATTCACTCAATAGTAGTGTTAAGAGTCATCATCACTTTCATTAATAAATGAGGGGAGGTGTGTACTGTGCTGATCATGTGACCTGACTGATATTGAGACTCCAGGAGGCAGGGCTTCCCCTGAACACACAGCAATCCACAGCATGCAAACAACAGCAGACAGTAAGTGGGCACATGGGATCATAAACAAATGCTCTGGGGTACTACACCTTTGGGCCCGAAGATGCACCCTCATTTTCCCCCCATTTTGGGGTAAAAAAGTGCATCTTTGGGCTGAAAAATATGGTATATCAAGCAAATCTACACATGTGCTGTCATCATCATTTCATAGTTTGTTTTCTATATTATCTATTCAAATATTTTGCCCATTTTTATTACATTGCCAAGTTATAGCAGTTTTTGTTCTGTTTTATTTTCACATATACTAAATGCCAGCTTTTTTTCCAATTTGTTTCTTTTATTAAAAAACCTTTATTGGCATATACCTCACATATCATATAATTTAATCATTCAATCATATCAAGATGTGTGTATTCATCACCACAATCAATTTCAGAAAATTTTCTTCTCGTACTCATTGTTGTTTGTTCCTCATTTCTCCCTACCCTCCCATGCCAGGCCTCGAGATAATTATCAGTCCATTTCTCCCGCTATAGATCTACCTATCCTGGATTTCATATACAGAAAATAATACAAAACACTGGAAGGAAGCAAGCCGACAAAAAAAAAAAAAAAAAAAAACAGGGACTAGGGAAAACAGAAAAACTTTAATCAAAAAGAAAGAAACTAATAAAAACTGAAACAAAATTAGAGTGCACTACAATTTAAACTAACTACATCTGCCTTAATCAACTCTGTGTGGTCACAGAGCTATTCTCATCTCTGGACAATGATCAGCAGGGACTCGCTAGCGGTTAATCCAGGAGGAGACTCTACAAATGGTTGTGCAGTTTCCGCTCTCATTGATAGCATTTTTCAATATAGGTGTTCAGAACCTAAGCTCTGCTACCCTCCTTAGGACTTGGATTTGGCTATTCATAATCTTTGAACCACACAGACCGGTGTGCTTCTTCCATGTGAACTCAGGTGCTCACTTTGATGACTGATTATTGAAAAGCAAGCAGTCTCTGAACCTCACAGGGGCACTTCTACTCTGGCCTACAGGCTTCTTATGAGTCAGGCTTGACTCGATGGAGGTAAGTTTGAGTACTCCGTTGCTGGTATGTGCCAGAGTTTCTTTATCCATTATTCTCCTTTTGAATATTGGGGCTATTGCCAGATTTTTGGCAGTGTGAACTATGCTGTCTTTCATTTCTTTGAGGCATATACCCAGAAAAACGCCTTGCTGGTCATGTGGTCTTTTCATTCCAAGTTCTTTCGGGTAGCCTGATATCACTTTTCACAATGGTTGTATATATTTACAAGCTCACAGGTGTGTATAAGGTGTCAATCTCCCCTCACTTTCTCCAGAAATTTTAGTCTCTCTTTTTCATAATTGGGCCATCATTGAGGGTATAAGGTGCTATGTCATTATTGTGATTTGCATTTGATTGTGTTGTTAAAAACAGGTATTTTCTATTAATAAGCCATTGCTTTTGCAAAATTGTATCATGCGATCTTCAGATATGTTTTTATCAGCAAGACCATATTTTCCACTACTTTGCCTTCCTCTTTGACTTAAGCTTTTTCATTCCAATCACCAATAATTACCAGTGTATTTAGATTGCCTGGTTGATCAATTTCTGACTGAAGACATTGATATAATTCTTCAATTTCTTCATCATTAGCTTTTGTGGTTGGTGCATACATTTCACTAATGATTATATTGATTGGATTTCCTTGAAAGTCGATAAACTCCTATCACATCTATCACTGTACTTCAAAATAGATCTTGAAATGTCCTTCCTGACAATGAATGCAATGTCGTTCCCCTTGATTATGTTATTCCCAGCATAGTAAATCATATAATTTTCTGATTCCAAATTTCCAATAGCAGTTCAATTCAGCTTACCAGTGCCTAGGATTTAGGTTTGTTTATGCATTCCATTTCATGTTTAACAACTTCCAATTTTCCCAGGTTCATACTTCATAAAATTGTGAATATTAGTAGATGTTGCAAATACAATTTCTCACCTTACATTATGGTCCATCCACAAATGAAAAACCTTTTATGTGGCTGTTGCAAATGGTATTGCTCTTTTTATGTCTTCTTCAAAGCTCTTTTTGCTGATATACAGGAATCTGCTTATTGCGCTTGTAACTTGATTCTTTATAAAATATCTTATTGTTATATGTATCTTACTGTTTGCAATAGTCTTTTTGTGAATTCCTTTGAGTTTTCACTACATAAAATAATATTATCTGAAAATAGCTCAAGTACCATTTCTTCTTTTCCCAATTGGATTCCTTTGACTTCTTTTTGTTGTCTAATTGTTGTGATTGAGATTTCCAGCACAATATGTAATAAGAGCGGTGATAAGGGACACCCTTCTGTAGCTCCCATTTTGAGGGGAAAGGGGTTTTTTACCCCATTGCTTGTGTTATTGGCCATTAGATTTTCATATTTGGCCTTTAAGATGTTGAGAAATTTTCCTCCTTTTTCTATATTATTGAGTGTTTTTATTCAAAATGTATATAGGTATATACATACAAATATACTATTTTATAATGAAATGGAGAGAGACCAATGTACACATATTTATACATCAAGAATTAAGATTGAAAATAAACATTGATTGGATCGCTAGTCATCACCTTCCTGAACACAAGAACATTTTGTTCTAACAACCTGGCACTCTTCGATACTCACCTTCTCTACACAATCGCCAAAGGAAAAAATGGGTGCATAGCAAATGTGGTGAAGAGAGTAGCTGGTGCCTGGCTATCAAAACATATAGTGTCTGGACACTTAAAGGCTTGGATTTAAATAAGCAGCCACCTAGCAGGGGAACAAAGAAGCCCACATGAAAGAATAACACCAGTTTCATTAGGTGTTGATGTGATCACGAATCAAAAGATCCAAAGCAAGCAACTATATTGATATGAATGAGGGGGTTTGAAGTGGAGGCCCAAAGCCCATCAATAGACAACTGGAGATTCCCCCACTAGTGGTTGATACTGAAGGGACAAGGTGCGGGTATAGCATTGAAGAAACACACATCATTCCTCTAGTTCCTGAATGCTTCCTCCCCCCTACTTCCATGATCCAGTTCACCTTACAAATCTGGCTAGACTGGAAAAGATACATTGGTACAGATAATAGCTCTCGACACATGACACATAGAATTCAGGACAGATAAACCCCTCAGGTACAGTGGTGCGAGTAGCAATATCACAGGGGTAGGGAGATAGCTAGGTATGAGGGAAGGGGAAGAAAGAGGAAGCCCATCAAACTCCCCCTGTGATATATATAACACTCCCCCTGAAGGGGACAAATAACAGAAATGTGGGTGAAGGGAAACAGCAGACAGTGTAAGATACGAAATAATAATAATATATAAATTGATCAAGGATTAATGAGGGTGGGAGGGTGAGGAACGTGGGGGGGGGGAGTGGTGTAAAAAAGGAGCCTATCCAAAGGGCTCAAGTAGAAAATATTTTGAAAATGATGAGGGCAACATATGTACAAATATCATTGGTACAATTGATGTATGGAATGTTTTAAGAGCTGTAAGAGCCTCCAGTAAAATTATTTTTTTTAAAAAGAAAGAAATGGGTATTAGATAAAGCCATTTTTCCTCTGAATCTGTTGATATGATCATGTGGTTCTTCTTCTTTGTCTTACTTATGTGAAGGGTGACATTGATTATTTTTCAAATGTTGAACATTTTCTGCATCCCTGGTATGAATGTCAATGGCTTGTGATTAATTATTTTTTAAATATGTTGCTGCATTCTACTGAGAAATTTTGCATGTATGTGCATGAGGGGGCCTGTAGGGGGCTCTTTGTTTGGTTTGGGCATCAGGGTTGTCATGACTTCATAGAAGGAATTTGGATGTTTGCTGTCCCCTTCTAGATTCTGGAAGAGTTTGTGTAGAACTCGTTACCACTCTTTCCTGAAAACTTCGTAGAACTCCTCTGTGAAGCCACCTGATCCTTGGATTTTCATGGTTGGAAATTTTGTGATAACTTTCTGTTTTTCTTTGTATAGGTCTGTTCAGATTTTGTAAGCCCATCGGCATTAATTGGTGTAGATGGTATATGTCTAGGTATTTGTCTATTTCCTCCAGCTTATCAGACCTCTTATCATTCTTTTTCTTTCATTTGTATCTGTAATTCTCGATATTTGCATCTTCTTTCTTTTCCTTTGTCAAGATTCCCAGTGGTATGCCAATTTTGTTAATACTTTCAAACTATCAACTGTGTCTTCTTGATTTTTTTTAAATTTTCCGATTAATTTATCCTCACTCTAATTTTATTATGTCTTTTCTTCTGTTGTTGGAGGGTTTATATTGTTGTCCTTCTTGCTGCTGTGGTAGGTGTTATGTTAAAATATTGATTTTTATTTCTTCTCATTTTTCATGTCTAGTTTGATGGCTATATACTGACCTCTGATAATTGTTTTTGCTGTGTCTCAAAGATTTTAGTTGACCTGCTATTGTTCTAATTTGTTTCAAGGAATTTTTTAATTTCACCCCTATGTTATTCATTATCTAGTTGTTTTTTAAGTAGTATGGTATTGAATAATCCACGTGTTTGCCTTTATGGTTCTTTTTTCTATTGTTGATTTCTAGTTTCATTGCATTGTAATCTGAGAAGATGGATCATAAGATCTCAAGGTTTTAAATTTGTTGAGGCTTTTTTTGTGACCTAACCTGTGATTTATTTTAAAGAATGTACTGTGTGCCCTGGAGAAGTGTGAATACAGTGACGTTTTTGAGTGGAGTATTCTGTATATGTCTAGAATGTAGAACTGATTTGATTGTGCAGTTCAATTTATGGTTGCTTTGTCTTGGTAGATTTTTTTGCCATCCTTATGCATGGCACTTTGCTTCTCATGGGCATCAATTCGAAACCACCAGCAGGTTTGCAGGAAAAAGACTGAGATTTCTACATCCACAGAGTTACAACCTCAGAAATCCACAGGGGGTGGCAGAGTCACTATTGACCCATGGCAATGAGTTTGATTAATTGCAGTATGTTTTTGTGTTTGAATTTAAGATGTGCCTCTTGTAGACAGCATATTTGGGTTTTTATGTCTAATCCAGTTTGCCACTCTCTGTCTTTGGTCTGGTATGCTTAATACATTGGCATTTAGTGTTCTTATGGATGTATGAGGGTTTGTTGCTGTCATATCTGAGGGATAATTTTGTTGGATATAGGATTCTTGGCTGGAAGTTTTTTTTTCCTTTCAGAATTTTATATTATTAGTTTATCTTGTCTTCTTACCTGCATAATTTCTACTGAATAGTCTGAGCTTATCTCTACTGGTTTTCTTTTGCGGTTGACTCTTCTTTTTTCTTCAGATACCCTTCGGATTCTCTCCTTTTCCTTGAAACTGGAGAGTTTGACTGTAATATGCCATGATGTTTTTCTTTGGGGATTGATTCCATCTGGGGTTACCTCAGACTCCTGAATAGTTATTTCCTCCAACTTTCTGATATTGGGGAAATTTTCTTCCATTATTTCTCATACTCATTTATCTGTATTTTTTTTTCATTCATCATCTTCTGGGGTCCTAATGAGACATGGGTTGTTTCTCTTAGTAGTGTCCCACAAAATTCCTGTCCATTTTATTTTTCTGATTTCTTTGTTTTTTGTTGTTGTTGTTGTTGTTTCTCTAGATTGTAGTCACAGTGGTTGCCTTGTTGTCCACTGATCTAATTTTACTTTCCTTCCGCTCTGCCCCTCAAATCTTTTACATATTGCCTAATTCTGCTAACTCATTAATTATCTTCTGGGATTCCTTTTGGCTTAACAATTTTAGCTTTTTAATTTCTTCCTTTGAGCTCAAGAAGGTTCCCCTCATCTCTTGAGAGGACTTAAACATAATTTTTTTTGAAAAAAATCATGATTCTTCTGAATTCTGTTTGTAGTATTTCCAGTGCCTACTCTTCAGAGCAGTCCATTGGGTTTTCATGAGTTATGGTTACATTTTTTACTTGATATTTCTTGGTTTACTGTGGTTGACTTCTGTTTTCTCAGCATCATAGTTCAATTATTAATGGAATGGGAGCTTGTGGATCATGCACTTGTCTGTGTCTATTGTTCTGGAAGAGCTGTAGCTGCAAAACAGTGGTGAAATGGAGAAAGGGGAAGAGAGATAATAAAGTGACAAAATAGGGTGTTAAAGATGAGAGAGAACACAATTAAAAATGAGAGTATTAATAAACAACTGCCTGGATAGACCAAACGATTTGTAAAAAAAATTTTCTCAGGTTATAAAATGTTGTTAAAATGGAGAAGTAAATTTTAAGAGGAATACTCAGAATAATTCACGTTGTATGAGCCTGGTGACATTTGAAATATTATTGATGTAGTTTGCAATATCAGTAACAGACAATTTTTATGGCAAACTGGCAGACTAGTGGTAATATGAAAATGGGGCATGGTATAAGGAAGACCAAAGGATGCATTTGAATTGTGATGCTGATAAAGAATATCGAAAGTACCATGGACTGCCTAAACAGCAGACAAATCTCCCTTGGTAGAAGTTTAACAAGAATGTTCCTGAGAGGCTAGAATAGCAAGTCTTACATATGCTGGACAAGTTTTCAGGAGGGTACAGACTCTGGAGAGGGACATCATGCTTGAAACAGTAATAGGACAGTGAAAAAGAGGCAGACTTTTGTGAAGATGGATTGATATAATTGGTTATTTTGATTAGCTCAAATATAAGAACAATGTGAAGATGGCAGAGATGGGAAAATTTTGGGTTTTTTCTGATGTGCATCAGGTGGATATGAGTCAGAACTAATTCAATGTTACCTAACAGCTATCAGAATAAATACGTATCATGGAAATATATTTCATAAGGAAAAAGAGAGCAGAAAAAGGTAATGGGTGGATATGCAGGGACAAAGAGGGACAAAAGATGCAAAATACTTGGGTGTTTGGGTACGAATGTTCCAGCTGTGTTGCGATGACATCCTGTGGATGGGCATATCTGTGTACTAGATGCAGAAAAAATGTCCTTGTTTGGGTTGGTGTTCCAGAATCTACAGGTCTGCCTGCTTTTGTCTGGAGGGAATTCATCTCCTCAGGCAGGTGGGGTAGCAACAGAAGAAAACTTTGGAAGAGAAAACTGGGGGGGGGGGGGTGGAGTAAAAGTACTATAACACAACAGAAGTGAAAATACCAAATAAAATAAAGCACTCACTCAGTCTGATGAGTGTGTGTTACTTCTCTCTTAGTAGAGCTATTTTGTGTGCATGTGCGCTGCCTGTGTGGGGCACAGGTGAGAGCCCTAAGAACAAAGCAGCAAAGAAGGAATGGAGGAGGGGGTAGAGAGTGAAGAGTGAAGCTTGGGTACAGATTATATCTGCACCAGTCCGTCCACATAATCTTCTATCCCCCAGGTCCTCTAGAGGCCAGCCAGATAAGGGGTCTGGTGACTGGATTGCTTCAGGGGCTGGGAAGCATCAGCTGTGTCAGGGAGGACCTCTCAGAAGTGGCTAGTGCTGCTCTACCACTTTAAGAAACTTGAGTCTACTTAGCTTTTAAGGGGGTTCAGGATGTCTCCCCTAATGAAAGCTCTCCAAGAGCTGCTAAGTAAATCTTCCTATGCTTGTTTTCTGGTGGTCAAAATGCACCGTTGCTACACCTATAAGAGCCTTGCTTTCATTTCTGCAGCAAGATATACACCCCTCTAACTTTGGCAAAGCTCCTTTTAATTAACTTTGGCTGAAAGTATCAACTAGGTGTTGCTTCCTGAGCAAGCATGAAGTAGGGAGGAAAGCAGAGGGTATGGCAAGTACCCTTTACCTTCCTTGATCATTTGGGAGCTGCCTCCATGAGACTTGCTTTTGCTGACCTCAGGCCTTCATTGTTTAGATAGGCTTTGACATTTTCTTCTTGCCTGCACCTTGTTGATTACTTGTATTAAGGTTATCTTTATATGTATTTCTATTCTGTTTATTTTATCATATGTATTCATTTTATCAATGCAATTTAATTTGTGGTATTTTACTTTTAGATGTCATCTTACAATATGTATTATATTTATTATGTATTCTTTATGTATTATATAATACACCTGTATTATATTTTTATCATATATACCTGTGTTAATCTGGGTAGACTAAACAAATTCATAAACATGCACATGTGGATAAGAAAGAAGTTCATATACAAGAGAAAATGAACATTGAGAAAACAACCCAACCCAGTCCAGATCAAGTCCACAAGCCCATATGTCCAACGACGATCCACAAAGTCCTCTTCAGACTCACGAAACATGGGATGATGTAGAATACAGCAAGAATGCAGGTCAGTGAGTAAAAAGTCCTTGGATCAGTGATGGTGTCAGCATCTCAGTGCTGGCAAGGGTCTCCACACGGCTGCTCCAGAACCCAGGGATGCATTGGAGTAGGTCCATGTTGCTTCCACTCAGGGAGGTCTCACAGCGAGCCAGCCTTGTCAATAGAGTGTCTCCAAAGGAGTGAGTGTTGTCAGTAGAAGGTCTTCAAGGAAGTGAACCAAGAGAAAGAGTGTCTCTGCCTCCAAGAAAGAATTACCACATTTCCCAGGATTCTCAGGAGAAGGCCACACCCACAAAGAGGTCTCATTGGCTATCTCCAGATTGACGGGTTAGGACTCCACCCCTACATTCTTAATCCTCAAATTGACACCAGATTAGGTAACTGCCACAGGGTCTTTTATCACTGGAATTTGACTTTAGAATTTCATCTTATGATTATGATCAGATATATATACACACACATATACTTGTGTGTGTATTTGTTTATCTATTTTAGTGAACTGTAGTGATATTTTATTCAGGTGGTGAATTGCTTTCTGTGATCCTTTTTACAAACCTTTCTCTACTTCTCAAATAATTTATGGTTTTGTATTTAGGTCTAAGAACCTACTTGGTGGTTACATTTTTTTTTTCACATAAAGAGATCTTCTAATACATTTGGTTGAAAGGCATTTTGTTTGCACATTTGATTGCCTTGTACTCTTCATTGCCTGAGTCTGGTTTCTTTAGTCTATTTTGGTCATCTATTTGATCTTTATGTCCATATCACACCTTATTACTGCAGCATTCAAGTAAGTCTTCAAATCTACAAGTCCAGTTCTTTTTTTTTTCAAAATGATTTGGGTATTTTAAGTCTTTACATTTTGATATAAATTCTATAATCAGCTTGTCAGTTTATAACCAAAGAAGAAAAAGAAAAGAAATCCTGCTGAGGTTTTGTTTTGAATTGTATTGAATCTGTTGGACAATTAAGAGATAACATCTAATCAAGATTAAATCCTCTCATACCTGAATAGAAAGCTGAGTATTTCATAAATCTTCTTTCATTTTGATCAGTAGTACTTTGTAATTTCCAGAGATGTTTTATGCTTCTCTGTTAAATTTATTCCTAAATATTTTATGTTTTTCACATTTCTATCAGTGGATTTTGACTTTTAAATTGCATTAGTTGCCATGAATATGTAAATGCACATTTACATTTTTCATAGTAGTTTTGTATCCTATAAACTTGCTAAATGCGCTTAATAGTTTTATTGGTGTTTTTGTAGATTCTTTAGAATTTTCTACATAAACAACAATATCATCTAAATTTTATAAGGAGAAAATAGTACTTCTATTATTTAGGAAAAAATTGTAAGTATTTTATTTGAGGAGGATCAATTAATAGCCTTCAAGTCCTACATCTAACCTTGAAAGTTTCCAGGTAAAGAAAGCTCAGGTAAAGAAGGTCAACTGAACAGTTGAGGGTACTGAGTCCTGACGAGTTATAGAGACTGCAGACTCTGTCAGAGCAGAAGCTAAATGTGTTGCAGTCACCACAGTATTGTATTACTTGTTCTTTCACATTTTCTGGCATGGACCTACGACTCAATAGATACATTCTCAATGAAAAATGATGTTTTGGGGCTGAACCCTGCTGGTCTGGTGGTTGTGTGTGGGACTGCGGCCCACAGGGATGGCAGTTCAAATCCAGCAGCAACTCTCCAGGAAGGAGACTGGGATTCTACTCGAACGAAGGGAGTGATCCCCCCCCCCCAAAAAAAAGAAAGAAAGGAAAATAAGAATGATGTTTTCTTTTAAGGTTGATTCGGGTTTGTTTCTTTAAGTGAAGGGAAAATACATATAAATTAAGCTTGTAAAGCTTCTCTGATCATAGCTCTATGAAGTGAACAGTCTTGTTATCATGCACAGTGGTGTTGAAAGTGGATTATTGTTGATGCAGTTACATTAAAATTTAACACCTGACCATTTTACCTCACTTTTGACCCATTTTAAATTTGTTCTAAGTTTCAATATTTTCTGCTTTATTTTTAATTAAGGTTTTTCCTATTTTACTTTGTTATTGTTATTATTGGTTAATTTTGTATGCTTTTCTGTAGATGAAGTCCAGGATAGATAGATCTAGAGAGACAGTAATGGAATTAATGGTTTCTTGGGCATATGGCAAAAGAAGTTTGAGGGAAATGGGGGAGCTAATAACAGTGAGTACAAGAAAAAATAAAATGTTTTAAAATTCATTGTGGTGATTGCTGTGCAATACCTTTAAATATGATTGAACATGATTTGTGAATTATATCCTGATAAAATTTTTTGGTTTCTTTTTCCCCGCAATAAAACTTTTTATAGAAAATTTGAAATTTAAAGGATGCATTAGCTTGTCCACAGTCACATGGAGGAGAATGAATACCTGGCATGGGATGGGAATGCAAGTTTCCTTATTCCATCAGTCTATACTTAGTTATCTACCATATCTAGTGAAAAGCTAGGAAAAATGGCATATGTAGGTTTTTCTAACCTTGCAGAGGCATGTGACAGTTATAATTTGGGGTTTTGTTAAGTGTACCAGGAAGCTTGTCTCTACAGTATCAAGCACAAAAGTCTAGACTTTATTATCATCACATAACAAAAATTTCTGTCTTTCTTCCCCATGCCATCTCTGAAAATGAGTCACAGCTGCAGTGTGTGACTATTAATCATTCCTGTTAGCCAGACCACATAACAGTGGCATGTTGTATATTATTAAATTATGTCATTGCTCACTCCCGAGCTGCAGCATTTAACTGCGTGAAAAGAATTAGTGGTCAAATCTCCAAAAGTACTTTTTTCCTGGCACAAGTCAAGCCATGGCTTGTTTTGTCTTAAATAAAGTGCCAGAAATAAACCTCATAGATTATCAGAACCATTTAAAGCTTTAGCCTAACCATCTATAAATGCCCCAAATGTGCTACCTCCTGATCTTTCCTCCTCAACCCAAGCATCTCAAATTCTCCCTTTTTTGAATCCTTTATTCTTCGCAAGGCCCATGCTACATCCTTAAGTTGACCGCATTGTCCTCCTATTGCCAATCGCACATGCTCCTGTGATAAAGTGTTCTCCATATCAATACAGAAGCCAGCATGCACCAAATTGCACAAAAAGAACCCGAGAGAAAGACTGCTTCTCTTCTCCTCTCCAATCTACCAGTAAGTCATTTGTGTTCTAATTCCAAAGAGAGCACTCCTCTCCTTATCTAACATCCATTTCTGAAACACCACGATCTTTCATTCAGTAGTTTCTTATCTGATCACTATCCATGCATTCTTTGAATGAGTAAATCCCACTTACCTCATGGAAAGCTTATCAGCCTGCACCACCCACATCCATCTCTCCTTCTTTTTTCTCATTGGATTCCACACAATTTTTCAGAATTGCATACTTCACCATCTCTACTCTTCTTTGAGGTATTTCTTATCTAGCCAACATGATTGTAGTTCCCCTTGTGGAAAGGACAAATGATGTGTAATATCTCTTTATATTCACATAACACACACAACATAACAAGATCATCTAAGTTTATATATATATGCATATATATATATATATATGGGTCTGGCAATCTACTTTCAAAAGACAATCAATGAAAAATCAGCAGTCTGATGAACACACCGTGAGGCTGGTGTGGAATAAGACAGCAATTCACTGCTTTGCACCCGGCTGTCATGAGTCAACAGCCAACTCAACAGCAGCTAACATCAACTTTGTGTTTTAGGGACTTTTGCAAATTTTATACTGTTCTGCTAGTGATAGACACACAAATAAACACGGGTTGAACTCATATAACTGAAAAGACAGGAAAATGTGATAGCTTCAGGCATGGATGCATCCAGGTGCACTGGTGATATTAGCAGGACCCTATCTACCCACTTTGTATTAGCTCTACTCTTTCCTAGGTTGGTTTTCATTTCAAGGTTTTAAGACTGCTAGATACTCCAGTCATAAAGTTCTTTCTGCTGATTTTAGGATTAGCAGGAAATAGAAAACCTCATTCCTAGAAGTTCTCACAAACGCGCAACTTCACTTAATGAGATAAAAATCACTTACCCCCATTTGAGTCACCGCTGAGATGATGTAAACACAATACCCTAGCCATCTGTGGCCTGGCTTCAACCTTCATGGAGAGAAGGAACCCTCAAATTAAAGCAAGAAAATGAGATGGAGCAAAGAGAAATGAATGCTTGCGAGACAATTGATTCACTGAGTGAACATTTATGGAGGCCTCCTGTAAACCAGCTGCTGGAGATACAAAATAAGCTCTTAGGTCTTATCCCTTAAAAAGGAAAACAGAAAAATGATCAAACATAGTATTAATATGAGAGAAATGCTAGGATGCGATTTTTTTTTCCCCAAAGGATTGTTAGGAAGTTTCTAGGAAATAAGTTATACGTTTATAGTGGAGGGCTTTAGAGAAATTGTGAATTTCTCTATCTGAATTTCTCTATCTCATCTGAATTAACCTCAAGGAGAATCAGCAATTGAATATAAGGAAAAGGACCTCTATAAGAATGTAATGGGAGCACACAGTGATGTGATTTTTTTTGTTTATTGATGCCTGATACCTGATGCCTTCAACAACTCACAATCACATAGGCTGGTGTTCTTCAGTGTGGATTATGTTGTTTCTGAGCTAGATAGCCTCTTGCTGACCATCAGTCTTTAAGAGCCCAGATGCTGTATCTTTTGATAGTGAGACACCATCAACTTTCTTCACCACATTTTCGTATGCACCCATTTGTCTAGTGGGACAAGAGGAAAGTAAAAGGAAATAAAGGAAAGATCTAGGAGGCAAAGAGCATTTATAGAGGTCTAAATGCAGGCATGTACATCTGTAAATATATTTATAGATGCTGATGGGAAAGTAGGCATATGTGCATATATTTATATGTTAGGCCAGGGTGCAGTGTAGCAATGATGAAACATACAACTTTCCTCTAGTTCTTAAATGCTTCCTCTTCCCCACTATCATCATCCCAATCCTACTTTATAAATCCAGCTAGACCAGAGGATGTACATTGGTAAAGACAGGAACTGGAAAAACAGAGAATCCAGAACAGATGATCCCTTCACTTCTAGTGGTGACAGTGGGGATACCAGGAGGATGGAGGAAAGGTGGGTTAGAAACTGGGGACCAATTAAAAGAATCTACATATAACCTCCTCCCTGGGGGACAGACAACAGAAAAGTAAGTGAAAGGAGATGTCAGATAATTTTAAGATATGACAAAATAATAATAATTTTTAAGTTATCAAGGGTTTGTGAAGGAGGGAGGCCAGGGAGGGAGGGGAAAATTGAGGAGCTGATACCAAGGACTCAAGTAGAAAGCAAATGTTTTGAGAATGATGAGGGCAACAAATGTACAAATGTGTTTAAGACAAGGATGGATTGTGATAAGCATTGTATGAGCCCCCAATAAAGTTATTCTTTTAAAAAAGAATATAATGGCCTGTGTAAGTATCATATGTACAAAATGAAAAAGTGCTGCTTAGTTATTTGTACTAAGCTTGAAAGAAGCAATGAGTACGGTGATATCAGGGGAAGAGGTAACATTCTGAGAGCATTTGGTGCATAGCAATATTTTAACATGTCTTTTCTGCTTTGACCCCTGACTGAGAATTTCTGTGTTCACCCCAGATTTATTGAACCAGAATCTACAGTTTAGAAAGTCTCCCCCATTGTGATTCTTCTAAATCCCAGGTGAAATATAAAGTTTGTTGAAATGTGAATTCAGTTGAACACAGTTATAACTTCTGTCAAACATAGGATACGATGGACCTGGACACTCTTGTTTGATAATCAACTGAAATCTAGTATTAACTGCCCCATATGTGTGGAATTTGTGACTCCATTTCATAGCCAGTCCCCACCATCCCTCTTCATTCATGTTAGCTGATGTTTCACCCCCCTGGCATGATAAAATGATTAGACTCTATATTAGATTGTGTTGTGTGCCAAGATATCCACTGACAGTTTTTAAATGGGGGAATGTCATGGCTAGTACCTATCCTTCTTAATATTTTTCTAGTCATTAGCACAAAGTCATTGCATAAAGCAGGTGTTAAGTCATTGTTGGATAAAGTAATGTTAAAAAGAAATAAATCCTTAAAAATAATGCATAAGAACCATTTGGGGAAAAATTGGTAGTATGTATTAAAACTGGATTGTACACCAATATCTGACTCCAAAGAATATATACAATAGAAATGCCTGTGTATTTACTCTTATATATAGATTGGGATATTCATTTTTAAAAGCAGTTGACATTGAATATATTCCTACTTAAGCCCAGCAGAGTAGAATTTGGCTCCATATGACTTCCAGTGGCTAAATTTCTGTGGCAGACTTCAACCTCCAGCCTTTGAGTTAGCAGCTAGTTAGCACCCTAGCACATTAGCTAGTTGCATTTCCAGAGACTCTGTGAATTTTCATAGAATAAATGGTATGTTCTATTGGAATGCTGTTATGTTCTGATGAAACCAAATGATCAAAATGGAGGAAACATAAAAGCATAGTTTTGGGTAAAAGAAACAAGAGATAGTTTATGATTCCATTTATGTAAAGTAAAAAAACAGGTGAAACTATCCCATTAGAAGTCAGTGTTGTGGTTGCTCTTCAGGAAGGGCTTTGTGATTGGAAGGGAATCTGTGTGGGACTTTGAGGCAATGTTTTAATATTTGGTCTAGGTGATTTAAAAATATGTTTTATTAGTGAAAAATTATTGGGCTGTACACTTAGGATACATACATTTTTTATTATTTATGACAACAGTGCTACCCCACTTCTGAAATTACCCTACAACATCTGGCAAAGTAATCGTCCGATATATTCAGAGTGATCAATTCATGCCAAATTTGTTCTCTTCTGATAATCTATTCTGATTAAGTTCTTAAAGATATCTTGCATTAAATTTTGTCCTCAACAAAGAGGAGTCCCTGAGAACACATGCGCAATGAGGAAGTAGGCAGATTGGAGCAGGAAGGGAGTGAAGGTGAACCCATAATGCTGGTTAGTCCAGCAAAGAATCACCAGCTCTAATTAGAGCACTTGGTGAGAATTAATCCTCTTCCGGAACATTAGCAAAGTCTAGAAACTCAATTAGGACTCACACACTGCGTTAGAAAAAATAAATTAGAAGTCTGGTGCCATGTAAATCCATTCAATAGAGCTCTATTGAGTACCTGCTAAGAACAAAACGACTGATCCTAAGGGACCAATGGAAAACAAGAGACTCATAAGGAGATGTTCATGGGAAAGAAGCTGTTAGCTGCTGTAAAGCCACTTCAACTTATGGCAAATTCATGTAAAACAGAAGAAGATATTGCTGGGTCCTGGGGCATCTTCCCAAATCTGTTATAATTGCCACTTGAGTGCCCTCTCACCTAGAGAATTCATCTTCCAGCACCATATCAGGCAATATTCTGTTATGATCTACAGGGAAAAGATAAACCTGTACATCAGTGGGAGGAATAAAGGGTAGAAGCACATTACTTAGGAAAGCCTTTCTGACTTACAGGTCAGAATAGAAAACAGGAAATGACCCTGAAGAATATTATAAGACTTCATTTCAAAGTACATGGAAGTGAAAGATTATCAGCCTGAACAGATTTAGCAGTAAAGCATTCAGTGGTGCTAATGGTTGGTGCATTTCCACCTAGCAGGCAGTCCAGAGTAGCTGCAGACCTAACCACTTGCAAGGCTGTCAGAAATAAAGTAGGAAAAGGAAGAAGATGCAGATGCAAAGTGAGTTTTTGGTCTTTACCCTATAGGTGCTTAGTAATGATGACAGTAATGGTCATGTGGGATAGAAGGACTCGAGGTTTTTGAGCGAGTGATTAACTCAAGTCAATCTGATTGTCTTATAGAAAAAGGGAAACTTTTTCCATAGGGAAACTCTAAACTCAAATGGCCTCAGTACTCATATAGTCAATAATGGAAGGGTAGCAAGTGATGTTATAAATGCTATAATAATCAGGAACTTCCACTTCATCATATGTTTGCACGCAATAGGGAGTGAGGGAGACAGTGCAAATTGGTGATGCATGTCACATCTAATGAGGAAGTCCGTACACAACTCCATCTAACTAGTGTCATGCAGATATGCATGCAATATTTCCGTACAGCCGAGAAAAGTCAAAAGTCCATATGTTTATAGACATAGAGGCAATATATCCTGATTTCTCTTCAAAAAGCAGTCTGACCAACAGATATCTCAAGGTCAGATTAAACCAGTAGCTTGTGACTTCTGAAAATTAAAAACTCAGTCCTCTTAGACATTCTACTGTCATGTCCTAGTGAGCTTGGTAAAACACTAAATGGAAAGAATGTGTCAGGATATCAAAATACCTTTTATGCAACAGCATAAAAGATCTGGAACAGCTGCTAACTGTTCTGTTTTGAAGATGTCTGGGGTATATTCAGGACAACATTGATCATCACAACAGTGCTTTGTGTTTTGAAGTCTTATCCATTTGTTATCTGCACTGCTGGGTTTTTTACTGTCAATATTTTGGGTGAAGAGAGACATCTCCTTCTAATGATGCCCTAATCATTTCTAATTTCCTCTGCATGGCTTGTGCACCATCAGGTATAATGAGCACATTTGCTTTTAATGTTCTGCTACAAGGAGTTCCTGGGAAATGGTTTGAAGGCACGTGCACAAGCCGACAGGGGGGAATCTCAGGAACATCACTGATGTGGGAATAGAAGGTCAGCAGGTGGCTGCAGGGCCCTCCAGCCAAGGTAGGACAGAAGACACCTGGGTCCGAGCCCTCCTCTCACCTCCATAAGCTTTCACTTACATTAATAATCTTAACTCCCTGATTTGCAATTAACCCAAAAGCTCAGTAATGATAATGGGATACGTGTGTAATTTGATGCCAGAAGATGATAGATCAGCAGGGCTAGAATCTTTATTAATCTATCTGTTTTGTCGCTCTGAGTGAGGTGGGAGCCATCCTATCCCAGTCTCCCTGCACAGGGAACTTTGAATTAGGCTTCCAGGTATCTCAGTGGGGGATGATTGAGAGCTGGCTGGAAGCTGAATTCTGAGTGGGGATGACTGAAGGAAAGTCATGGCCTGCCCTTCCCCCAATGGCTGAATGCACAGACAACCATCTTTTGTTTGGCCTACATAATATTTGGCGGGGGGGAAGATTGAAAATAATGATTAACATTTACCAAGCAGGATATTTCTTATAAACATCCAGCTTCTTGAAAAGAAGTAGGAAGACCTGCAGATACCTGGCTCACATTCTCATAGGGCAGTGGACAGCTGGAAGCTATGGGCTATGGGCATGTGACTGAGGGTTGAGTTAATCTCATATGACCCACTTCATCTTCACACCTGTCTGGGTCCAGAGGCAGATGTGTGACTACCTGGGATTGGAAGTTCCATTTTGGCCTAAACATAGAAAGGGTTTGTCTTGTCTGTCCCAATCCAGTTCTTAATGTGGATTTTGCTTCTTTCATTTGGTTGGCTCCTACTTGGGAAAAGAACATCAGTAATGCTTTCTCTCACCAAATCCACTGGAAACCAAATCTACAAATCTTTAGTGACATCTGTTTGGGGATGATCAAAAGGCTTAAGCTTGAACTAATGTAAAGATTTTTTTTTAATTGAAATTCAACCAGAAGAAATGCAAAACAAAGGTCTATGGATGTGCTTCTGCAAATAGTGAATTTATTTTATTATTATTTTTGCTTTATTCATTTTATTAGTGGCTCATGCAACTCTCATCAGAATCTATATATATATAGATATATATAGATATATATAAATATATCTATATATATTTCCATTGTATAAAAAGCCCATTAGTACACTTGTTGCCATCGTCATTCTGAAAACATTTTCTTTCCACTTAAGCATCCGGTATCAGCTCCTCATATTTCCACCCCTCCCTACTTCCCCCTCCCCCATGAACCCTCAATAATTTATAAATTACTAAATAGTGAATTTAAGGGGCTGAGTCCTGGTGGCATAGTGGTTGTGTGAGGGACTGTGGCCCACAGGATTGGTGGTTCAAATCCAGCAGCAACTCTCCAGGAGCAAGGCTTGGCCTCCTACTCCCACCAGGGGGCAGTGATGCCTACAAAAAAACAAACACATACACACAAAAAAAAACACAAAAATAGTGAATTTAAACAGTTTTACCATTAAATCAACTCTGACTCATAGTGACCCTCTGGGGCAGAGTAGAACTTCTGTGGGGTTTCTGATGTTGAAATTTTTGCAGAGGCAAATTGGCACGTCTCTTTCCCATGGAGCAGGTACTGGATTCAAAACAACCTTTCAGTTGGGTGTTTAACCATTGTGCTACCAGGTCTCCCTCTGGAGATGTGGCGGTAAAGTAAACCCCATGGAGCAGTTCTATCTTATTACGTACAACATTACTACAAGATGAAATCAACTCTACAGCAATGGGTTGTTTTTGTATTGTCTTAAGTATTAGACAGGCTTAGAACTCATAGTATCATCTCAAAATCAAACAAACTTTGGCTTACCTAGTAAAGAACGTCTGTTTTGAGCATCATGTTCTTTTAATATTTATAGACATAAATTATCTTATTAAGACCAAATTGTCATGTGCAACCCAAAAGATGAGGTAAGAAACTTAGAGAGGGCAGCAAGCTGAGACGAATAGGGGATAAACAACTACAAGATGAAGGGTGAGAATGGATACAGAACTCAATTAAGGTACTCAGTGTGGCTGAATTGTGCCTCACAAAAGTGTTGCATTTCAAGGGAGTGCAGAGTGGGAACCCAAAACCCATCTGTAGACATCCCCTTACAGAAAGGTTGTGGAGAGGAAAGGAACCAGTCAGGGTGCTGTGTGAAATGATAAACCATGCAGCTTTCTTCTAGTTCTTAAATGCTTAAATCCTCTGTGCCACCTCCACATACCCACCACACACACATATACACACACACTATCATAACCCCAATTCTACTTCATAAATCCATGTAGACCAGAGCTGAAAACATGGGGAATCTAGGGCAGATAAACCCCTCAGGACCAATAATGAGAGAAGAGATACCAGGAGCGAAGGGGATGGTGGGGGAAAAAGGAAAATGGATCACAATCATCTACCTATAACCCTCTCCCTGGAGGACAGACAACAAAAAAGTGGGTGAAGCGAGAAATCGGACATTGTGTGATATGGAAAAATAAAAGTAATTTATAAATTATCAGTGTTTGTGAGAGAGGGCGGGGAGAGGGGTAAAAAGGAGGAGTTGATGCCAAGGGCTCAAGTAAAAAGCAAAAGCTTTGAGAACGATGATGGCAACAAATGTATAAATGTGCTTGACACAATGAATGTATGTGTGGATTGTGATGATTGTACAATCTCCCAATAAAATGATTTTAAATACATAACTAAAAATAAATAATCAACTGTAAAAAAAAAAGTCAAACACAATGAAACCAACTGGTCAAGATGTGAAGACAAGATTGGCTGAGGCACAGAATTAATACTATAAGGTATGATTTATTCTATGGAACTTGCAAAGTCATAATAGCTTTACTCTTCATGGACAAGCAAACATGCTTTGTTTCAAATCGAGCTCTATTCAAGTAGTTGTGACTAGTTTATCATAATCATGAGGGCAATATGAGTTTCACAACTCCATGGTTAACACCGTCTCCTCTGGACATCTTAGGAGTCTCTACATCGTGCAAACAGTTGAACACTCAGCTATTAAATGGAAAATTATGAGTTCAAATCTACCCATGGGAACCTGGGAAGAAAAATTTGGTGATCTATTCTGAAAGTTCACATCACTGAAACTCCTGTGGAGGAGATTTTGAGACACATGGGTTTTTCATGAGTAAAAATCAATTTAATGGCAACTACTCTTTTTGTTTGTTTTCCCTAGACACTGAAATAAGGGCCTTTACGACCATAGCCCATGTCCAGTGAAACCTGGTCCAGTGAAACAAGCAGCAAAGGTCTGAGTCCTAGTTCAATCTCTGGAATACTTTGGCATGTGACCCAAGACAAAGTTGCAAGATAAAATAGAGTATTCAGATAAGTTTGAATTGCAAGTAGTCAAGGATGTCCCATGAAATACTTGGCACATGTGTATTAAAATATTATGGAAGGGAAAGAAGGATAACTCACCCCGTTAGATAGTCCTTGTTTTCTTTTTCAAACGTGTACTCTGATGGAATCTCTCCTTTTTCTTCCACTATTCCTAGTTCATCCTCTCCACCTCACTCCTTCCCCATTAGCATCAAACTATTTCAGTGGGTTCAGTGTCTCCATATGGCATCCCCAAAGGACCCAGATCCACTCTCCACAAGCTCCCTTCACCACCTATGCAAACATTAGTGTGAGTCTGAGGTAAATCTTGAGAGGTCCACATTCTGGGGTCAAACCCAGTTGTTAGGCCAGGTACACTAGAGAAACAAATTCATGAACATGCATATATGTATGTGAAATAGGTTTCTATACAAGAGCAATATACATTGAGAAAACATCCAAGCCAGTCCAAGGTCATAAGTCTGATATTAGCCCATATATCCGATACCAATCTTTACGTTCTCTTCCTACTCACAAAGCACATGCAAGGACACCAGCAGAATCACAGGCCAGTGGGTGCAGAGTCTTGTGTATCCAGTGGCAGGAGAAGCATCTCAGCACTGGTAGGGGTCTCTCTATGATTCCTCCAGTTTCCAGGGCTCAGGGTCTATCAGCATGCTGCCATGTATCTTGTCAGCTGCAATGTTTCCCAGGGAGTGAGCCGAGAGATAGTGCCTCCTGTCTGCGAGAAAGAAATAGCACATTTCCCAGAATTCTCAGAATAAGGCCATATCTACACAGAGTTTCATTAGCCATCTCCAGATTGACAGACCAGACTCTACCCCTACACTCTTAATCCTCAAATTGACACCAGATTAGGTGACTGTCACACCAGTTTTCACATCTACTAGCATATATATGATTATATCAATTTATACATTTTTGTCAGAGTAGTATAGCCTAATGGGATTTTTGTGAAAATTTTAAAAATGTGTTATAGTTATTGACTGTAAATCTATACCCTGCTCTGTAATCCTTAGCCTATTCACCATAAAAGTTAAAATAAAATTAAAATTTATTTTAAAAATTGCTTAGTATGGTCCCTAGCCTTTTAAGTGCTTAATAAGTATAGTAAGAATAATAGTGAGGGCATTTCCATTTGGGTCTCTCTGCCTGCCGATCCCACCCCTCTTGATTTACCATGTAGTATATTGAAAACTAAATTGTAGAAGCGTAAGTAGAAAGTTTCTCTTCATATTCCACTACCTAACCCTAGTTTCCCCCATTTCTCATAGCTAGAAATGGTCAAGTCCATTTATGAAAGAGAAAGAAGCACATTACCCATTATTGACTCCAAAATGCCCTTGGTGATCCATCAAGAGGACCCTGTGCATGGCAGGATCTGCACTAGAGACCAAGCTACTTCTTTCTGTCTGAAGGAATTATTTTTCCTTCATCTCAACTCATATTGAAACTTGCTCTTAAAACTACAGTTGAAAAAGCAAATGGAAGCAATGATGAAAAAAAGAACTGAATTGAAAAATTCAAAGGACACTTAAGAATATAAAATAAATGTTACAATGAAACATATAAAGACATGAAATTACAAATCTCAAAGGGAAAAGCATACATGGTATACATCAGCTTGAGCATCAATACTGATTGGTTCTATGAACAAGATAATGAAATACGTAGAAAGCATCCAAAGACCATGAAAAATGATGGAAAGGAGTCACTGTACCAGAAAGAACTCATCAAGATTCAACCACTCCAAGAAGGAGCATATGATCAAGAATGAATAACAACGAAGAAAGAAGTCCAAGCTGCACTGCAAGATTAAGCTACAAACAAGGTCCCTGGGGTTGACGTAATACCAATTGAAAGGTGTTAACAAGCTGATCAGGCACTAGAGGTACACACTTGTTTTTGCCAAGAATTTTAGAAGATAACTATTCGACTAACTGAATGGAGATCTGTATTTGTGCCTTTTACAAATAAAGATGACCTGAGAGACTGTAGAAATTCCTGGGGAATATCAGTAATTTCACATAGAAGTAAGTTTTTACTGAAGGAAAATCAATAACAGTTGCACTCGTACATCATCAGAGAACTGCCAGAAATTCAAGCCAGATCCAGAAGAGGACATGTCTAAGAGATATCATTGTTGGTATCATTGTTAGTGGAAAGCAGAAAATACGAGAAAGAGGTTTACTTGGTGTTTCATTGACTATGCAAAGGTGTTTGACTGTGTAGATCATAACAAACTACTGATAGCATTGAGAAGAATGGGAATTTCAGAACATTATGTGCTCTGGCAGAAAGTGGACATGGCTCAAGAAGCAGTCCTTCAAAGAGAACAAGAGAATACATGAAACCAAATTCTCACAGCCATCAAGTCAATTCCAGCTTATAAGAAGCCTATAGAACAGAGTAGAATTGCCCCTGTGCGTTTCCAAGATTATAGTTTTTTGTGGGAGTAGAATGCCTTATCGTTCTCTTATGGAGTAGCTGGTCATTTCTAACTGCTAACTTTGTGATTAGCAGCCCAATGTGCACCCCACCCTGCCACATGAGTCAGAATTGACTTGGTGACTGTGCCTTAAAAGAATACTGCATAATTAAAATTATGGAAGGGCACGCATCAAGATTGTATCCTTTCACTACTTAATCTGCATGCAGAGTGAGTAATTCAAGAAGCTGCACTGGGGCTGAGCCCCGGTGGCGTAGTGGTTGTGCACAGGATTGCGGCCCACTGGGATGGAGGTTCAATTCCAGCAGCGGCTCCACAAGAGCAAAGGCTGGAACTCCTACTCCCACTGCCAGAGGGCAGTGATGCCCCCCCCCCAAAAAAAGAAGAAGCTGCACTGTATGAAGAAAAGAGCGTCAGGATAATAACCTGTAATAGGAAGATGACGCAACCTTGCTTGATGAAAGTGAGGAGGACTGGGAGCACTTGGTGAAGATCAAGGATTGCAGCCATCAGTATGGATGATAACTTAAAGTAAAGAAAATAAAAATCCTCACAACTAGGCCAACAGACAACACCAAGATAAGAGGTCGAAGGCATCAAAACTTGATTTTGTTTAGTTTCTTCAAAACTCTTCTCATATGTTTGTGTTTTTTTCCTCTTTGTTTCCTAAATTAGACTGTGAACACTCTGCAGGAGATATCTAGTCTGTCTTGGAAAGTGCTGCATTCCCAAAGCACAGAGAACTTGCCCAATAAATATTAATCAAATGTATGAATAATACTCTCTGCTAATTTTCCTCTCTTTATGGCATGCCCTCAATCCAAGACTTCACACTCATTTCTAGTTTATTCATTTGTTCTCTAGCAAATGAGTTTGGGGTGTAACTACTGAAAGATGTTCCTCACTGGAGAGTAGCATTGTAAATATATTCTATTATCTCCCCACTGAAATCAGCAGAGTAAGAGAGGGATTTTCAATGTCTTTCACTCATATCAAGAAGGAGTCATCAGGTTGTGATACAATTGATAGGTTGGGCCCTGCCTCTATCCTTACCCAGGAGTTTAATTGACATATTTCCTAACCATCCCTTTATCATCACTGCTCCACAGCTTTGGCAGACACTACAAATCAATGACAGTATTTTATTGGTTTTGTTCAATTTAATATCCCATGTTACTGGACTGCCCCACCCTCAGAGCTATGAGCACCCTGCTATAATACCATTGACTTTGTATCCACGTTGTGTTTGTCTGAGTAGAATAGAGAAACAAATTCATAAACACATATATGTATATAAGGGAGAGGTTTATATAGAAGAGGAATTGAACATTGAGAAAGCATCCCAGCTCAGTCCAGATCAAGTCCATAAGTCTGATATTAGCCCATATGCCCAGTATTAAACTATAAAGTCCTCTTCAAATTCACGAAACAAACGCAAGATGATCACAGACCAGTAGGTAGAAAGTCTATGGAACCAGTGTTGTTGTAAGGATCTCTGTGCTGGCAGAGTTGTCTCTGTGGTTTCTCCAGTGTCAGCGGTCTGGTTGCATCCATGTGGCTTGTTCGACTCTGGGCACTGGTGTCTTGTCAGCTGCAATGTTTCACAGGGAGCCAACCTTGTCAGTTGAGTGTCTCCAAGGGAGTGAACTGAGCGAGAGAGTGTCTCCTGCCTCCAAGGAGGAAGTACCAGATTTCCCAGAAATTTCAGAGGAGAAAGCCATGCCCACACAGAGGTCTCATTGGCTATCTCCAGACTGACAGACTACACTCCACCCCCACACAATTAATCCTCAAATTGACACCAGATGAGGTGACTGCAACAGACCACCCTTTGTCAATTTGACACTTTCACATAATTCTGTAGCCATATGTAGTTTTTAAGCAAACAATAATAAAATGATATCTGTACCTAACAGTATAAAATTTAAATGCATATAATTCAACATGTGCCACCCTCATTTAAACATAACATTTTATAAGTGAACAAAGCAAAAAATATCCTATACCTAACAATTTCAATTAGTTGACACCCACACCTTAATCCTATAATCCTATGAATATATATTCCCCCATCTATGAGAGTTTGCAAGCCAACCACTTTGTGCTTTTATTCCCCCATTTTGGGTATACAATTTCTACATTGCCCACTACATCAACCCAGTGCTCTGAGAAAACAATCATAATTTTTGTTTTTCTTTTTTAATTGTTTTATTGGGAGTTTATACGTCCATTGTATGCAAAGCACATTTGTACATTTGTATCCTTCTTAAAACATTTTCTTTCTTCTTAAGCCCATGGTATTAGCTCGTCCATTTTTCTCTCCCTCCCTGCTCCCCTCTCCCTTTTGGACCCTTGATAATTTATAAATTATTATTATTTTGTCAGACTGTACACCCTCCGATGTCTCCCTTCACCCAATTCCATGTGGTCCATACCCCATGAAGGAGGTTATAAGTAGATCCTTTGAATCGCTTCCCCTTCCTACTCCACCTTTCTTCCACCCTCGTGGTGTTGCCCTTCTCACCACTAGCCCTGTAGAGATCACCTGTCCTGGATTCCCCATGTTTCTGGTTTCTATCTGTACCAGTGTACATCCTCTGGTCTCACCAGATTTGTAAGGTAGAATACAGATCATGATAGTGGGAGGGAAGAAGCATTTAAGAACTAGAGGAAAGTTGCATATTTCGTTGTTGCTACATTGTACCCTGACTGACTTGTCTCACCCCTGAGACCCTTCAGTAAGGGAATATCAATTCCACTGCAGATGGAATTTGGATCCTCAATCTATACTCTCCCTCATTTACAGTGATTTCAGTTTTAATTCTTTGATACCTGATACCTGATCCCTTCAATGTCTCTTGGTCACTCAGGCTGGTGTGTTTCTTCCATGTGGGATTTGTTGCTTCTGAGCTAGATGGACATTTGTTTACCTTCAAGCTTTTAAGACCTCAGACATTAAATATTTTGATAGCTGGGCTCCGTCGTCTTTCTTCACCACGTTTGCATATGTACACCTTTGTCTTCAGTGATCATATCAAGAAGGTTGGCATGCAATGATATGATTTTTGTTCTTTGATGACTGCTAACTGATTCCACTGACCTCGTGGTCACACAGGCTGGTGTGCTTCTTTCAAAGTGTGCTTCCAAAGCAACAAAGTGGACTTTGTTGCTTCTGATATAGATGGTTGCTTGTTTACTTTGAAGCCTTTAAAAGTCCAGATGATTTAGCTTTGATAGACAGGCACAATCATCTTTCTTCACCACTTTTGCTTATGCACACATCTGTCTTCAGAGTTATGCTAAGAAGGTGAACATCAAAGAATGCCAATTTCATAGAATAAAGTGTTCTTGCATTGAGGAAGTACTTGAACAGAGGGTCAATGTCCATCTGGTGCCTTAATGCTAACCCAATTAGTATATGCATGTAGATCTATTTTCCCATCATCATATATAAATATATTCATCTATGTTTATGCCTGCATTTAGGCCTCAGTACATGTCCCTTGTCTCCTAGTTCCTTGCTCTATTTCCTTTTACTTTCCTCTTGTCCCACCATCATGATCAACCTTCATTTGGGTTTCAGTCATTTCTCTCTGTTATATTACTCTTGATTTTGGATTTTTTGTTGTTCCCTTATTCCTGGAATGAAGAACTCCACCTCTTTTCCCCACCTTCCCATCTCCCATGACCCTGGAACCATCAGTCCCATTGTTTTCTCCTGAAGACTGTTCATCCAGTATATCTTATCTACATAGACTTGCAGAAATAATAATATGTACAGAAAACAAGACACCACAAGATTAAATGACAAAAGAAAACAAAATGATGACTACCAAAAAAAGTCCAGAAAAAATTTACAAATAAGTAAAATATAAATAATAATAACAAAAGGAAAACCTGTAAGTAGTTCAAGGTCTGTTCATTGACCTCCAGGAGTGTCCCCCGGTTGAATCCAATGGTGTGCCACATCCTGGCCCCAAAGTATATCTTTGGCACTCTCTCAGAACTCTATGCTCTGTCCCTCCTGCTGCTCTGCTGCATGCCCTTGCCTCAGTGTGGTGGGGTCAAACCGGGTGCACTTCCGACCCTGCTTCTCCAGTATTGTGCCCATAGAGCTTAGGTTAGCGAGGGACACCATGCTTCATACTTGGGCTGGCCATATGATCCTCTCTGTGCGATGGCTGTTCTGAGTAGGGAGATCATTCGTGGAGCTTGGTGGACCAGGATGTACTCCACTCTCTCTTCCTCTCCCTTCACTTGCTCTCCTGTGCTCTGGTCGGACATGTCCCTCTCTGTGAGCTGCAACCTCCATGCTGACCTTCAAAGCAAACTCCCTTGGGAGGAGGAGCAGCTGTCTGTGTAATTACGATTGGAGTCGAGCCCTCACACCCCTCCAGTGGCTCCCTGCTCCATGCCATCAAGCTGCATTCACATCCCGGAACACTTGGTTGAAGTTTGGTTCCTCTTTCCCTCTGGAGATAAAACAATATGCTTCCCTTGGCTGGGTTAGTGCCCCATTCCCCCACTACACATCGCCATCCCTCCACCCCCCTTCAGTTGGCTACCATGTGTAGTCATAGATTTAGTCTGGCCCCTGCCCTTCTACCTGGGCCTCACTCCAGGAATTTCTATACAGTAGATTTTTCCTTATGCCTCTTTTACACCCCTTTTGTGTTTTTTGGATTTTTTAAGCTTACCTCAGTGGACTCATGTTGTACTTGTCCATTTTCTCTTGACTTACTTCACTTAGCATAATTTCCTTCAGTTCTTCCCATGCAGCGATCTGCTCCATGCATTCATCACTGCTTTTCAGTGATGCATAGTACTCCATTGTATGTATGTACCACAGCTTTTTAATCCATTCGCCAGTTGATGGAAATTTGGGTTTTTCCCAATGCCTTGAAATTGTGAACCATGCTGCAATTAACATTTGGAGCACAGATGTCTGATCATGGTTTGTTTCTTGTCTCTCCTGGATATATGCCCAGTAGAGGGATTGCTGAGTCATATGGTAGCTCAATCACCATGTGTTTTATATATCCCCAAATCGATTTCCATAGTGGCTGTACATACCTATAGGTCCACCAGCAGTGGAAAAGAATTCCTGCCTCCCTATAGCCCCTCCAACACTTGTTGATTTCTGAGTTTTTGAATTGGGTTATCTTTGAGGTTGTTGGGTGGTATCTCATTGTTGTTTGATTTGCATTTTTCTTATGGCTAATGATCGGGAATATCTTCACATACGTTTATTGGCCACTCAGATTTCTGCCTCTGTGAAACTTCTGTTCAGGTTCCTTGCCTACCTCCTCAGTGGGTAGTTAGTTTTGTTTTTTTTTCTTTTTGGAAATAATCATACTTTTCAAGGTGAAGAATCTTCATTCCAATTGGAACCTTGTGAAGTCTGCATCCATAAGCAAAGCCCAATCAGGACAGGTCATCCATAAAGTCAACAGCAATGTGCACCAGTTCACAGGTTCAAAAATCTCTTCATCTGGTTGGGTCTGGTCAATGCAATGAGGGCTGCCTCAGCTTCATTAGAGTGTCCATCAGTCACCTGGCCCCATCACAAATTCTCAACAAGTCCAGCCCTTTAATGCTAGATCATGAACTTTAGACCAGTTAACCTGCTCTCGCCTTTTCCTTTAGTTCTTTGTAAACCAGATTCACAGGTGTCAGTGGCCAGAATCAACCCATCTCTTTATTATTGCATTTCTCCCACTTCCACTGAACAAGTAAATCCAGGTGGTTACCTAGCAAGCATTTCAGACTGCCACAGGATTCCTTTAACATTCAATCCTAGAGAGGAGTTTTCATCATGGTTCCAGATTTTTTCCAACTTCTGCAAATAGCCACTAGTTCAAGATTTCCTAAAAATCTAGAGTTCCTTTACAGTTTCTTTAATCTGTCAATCTGTCCCTTAGGCAAATCTCTGGGAATGTGCATATTCTGAGTACTCCAAAGTATAGGGTGGGGGCTCCTTCTTTACAGGCATGGCCTAAACCCATCTAAAGTAAGTGGGTTTACAAGCTCTCTATTTTCATACTTCTGAAAATCATTTCTTTCAACCATGATATCAATAACAATAAGCAGAAGAAATCAGTATAAACGAAGTATTCAGAGCTCTGGTTGCATCCATGTGGTTTGTCTGACTGCAGGCACTGGTGTCTTGTCAGCTGCAATGTCTTACAGGGAGCCAGCCTTGTCATTGAGTTTCTCCAAGGGAGTGAACTGAGTGAGATAGTGTCTCCTGCCTCCAAGAAGGAAGTACCGAATTTCCCAGAAATCACAGAGAAGGTCATGCCTACACAGATGTTTCATTGGCTGTCTCCAGATTGACAGGCTACACTCCACCCCTCCATTCTTAATCCGCAAATTGACACCAAATTAGGTGACTGACACACATGTGTACATCAGTTCGTGTTCTGTCTCTTACTTTGTCTGGAGTATGTGCCCAGCAAGCTTATTTACAAGAACACAAACAGTGTATAAGAGTTCTAATCTCTTTTGTTGTGTGTTTTTGTTTGGTTTTTAATTGGGCTGTTTTTGTTGGTTTAAGGTAATATATAATCATTATGATTTGCATCATCTAGACAGCTAGTGATCAAGAGAATTTCAAGATATATTTGTTAGCCATTAGACTGTCTTCCTTGCCTATTCATGCCCCTTTTCCCACCTTTTATTTGAATTTTCTTTTTCAATTGGGGTGTTTGAGAAGTATAGAATTAAGTATAGAATACTTAAAAGTATTCTATAAAATTAAGTATAGAATACTTAAGAAGTATAGAATTAAGTCATTAGACCCTTGTCCATTGAGTCATTGTTAAAGATTTTTTTCCCCAATCCACAGACTCTTGTTTTACTTTTGATGAAATCTTTCAAAGTGCGCTTTTAAAATTTTTAACAGGTCCTGGTCATCTATCTTGTATTTTGCTGTTTATTCTTCCTTTATTATATTTGGTATTTTATATTTATTTATATATGCACTGCCATCGGTCCCTTAAGCTTGTCTTACATTGGTGATCGTTATAGCTCTGTGGTTTGCATTTAGGTTTCTGATCCACGTTGAGCTTGTTTTTGTGCATGAGGTGAGGTATAAATTCTGTTTCATTCTTCTGATGACATAGATAAAAATATCCCAGTCCACTTGTTGAAAAGGATATCCCTTTCACATTTAATGTTTTAAATCCTTTGTCAAATATCAATTGTCTGTAGAAGGATGCATTTATTTTTTGTTTTCTCATTTGCTTTATGGTTTATGGTTTTTTCAATTGCTTTATGTATCTGTCATTGTAGAAATGGCAGGTTGTTTTGATTATTGTGGGTTTAGAGATCTGAAAGTGCAAGGTCTCCTACTTTGTTCATCTGATGGAACAACTTTGCTAATCCTGGACCTCTTCTCTCTCTATAGGAAGTTAGTAATTAGCTTATGCATTTCATTAAAGAATGAAGATAGGATTTAGATTAGTATTGCTTTGTATTTGTATATTGCTTTCTGAAGTTTTGATATTTTCAGTGTCACCTTGAGATTTTCTTCCATTTGTGTCTCTTGGAGTTTCTTTTAATAATATTTTATATTCTCCTTTATATAGGTCCTTTGTTTCCTTGATTAAGTTTATTCCTAAGTATTTCATCTTTAGTGTGATTATTTTTAATGGAATTGTTTTCTTGCTATCTTTTCCAGAGTTCTCTTAGCTCTCATATAGGAATTTGATTGACTTCTGCTTGTTAATCTTGTATCCTTCTACTTTACAAAATACCTCAATTGATTTCAACAATCTTTTTCTTGAGTCCATGAAGTCCTCTTTATGTTAAATCATATTGTCTGCAAATAGTGAACATTTCATATCTTCTTTCCCCAATTGTATTCCATTGACTTGTATTCATTGTCTAATGGTTGTGGCTAAAAATTCTTTATTTTTAATAAATATGTTGAATAAGAGTGGTGATATGGGGCATATATATGTAATTCTCATTTTCAGGGAAAATGTTTTTAAGTTTTTCTCTATCGAGTGTAATATTGGCCATTGTATATTACATGTGATCTTTTATTGTGCTGAAGAAATTCCCTTCTATTTCCAAATTATTATTTTATTAGAAATGGACATTGAATGTTCTCAAATGTTTTCCACTCTGCTTTTGTTGATAGAATCATGTGGTTCTTATTATTTGTCTTGTTTAGGTAGAGGACTATATTAATTGCTTTTGTTTTTTAATTAATCATTTTATTAGGTGACTTTAACAAATCTTGTAACAATCCATCATTCAATAATATTTAAGTATACTTGTACCTATCTTGCCATCAACATTTCCAAAACAACTTTCAACTTGAGCCCTTGACACCAGCTCCTCTTTTTACTTCTCCCCCTCATCCACTGCCCTTAAATCCTTGATTAATTATACATTATTATTGTTATTTCATGCCTTACACTGTCTGTTGTCTTCCATTCATTCACCTCACTCATAATTTTTATGCCAACCATTTTACAGCTCTGAATATTTCTGGGGGTTTTAATCTTTATTTTTTAATTCTCTTTTAGATTGCAAAGTTTATGAGGACAGAAATCATGTGTACCACATTCTTCTCTTAAGCATAATTTTGCACCAACCAGTCGATTCTAGCTCACTGACACTCCATGAGGCAGATTTAACTTGTCTTCATTGGAGCCCTAGGCTATAATTTTTACAGGAAGAGATCACTTCTCTTGCAGAGCTCCTGACTGGATTCAAAACACCAACATGTTAGTTAGCACATAAGTGTTCATTTATTGTACTATCATGATTTCTTTGACACATAATAGAAGCACACAATTTTAGTATTGAAAAGGATCGTAGCAACAATCTGGGTCCATAACCTCCCCAATCCATCTCCTGTCTTCTTCCTACACTGTATGACTTGATTCTCAGAAAAGGTAGTCACCTAGACAGTGGCAGTACAAAGTTAGAATGAAGTTTTCACTCTTTCTTTTTTTTAACTAGTTTATTTTTATTTGATGTATAGGTTACATTCTAAAATTACTGGACTTTGAGGTTTGGGGGTTAATTTGTTTATTTTTAAATACTTTCATTAGGGGCTTTTACATCTTTAACTGCAACCTGTACATTCCTCCATGTTCTGTTGGTTTTTTATATATAACTTGCATATTGAGGAATTCTTCTTTTACTCCTGTCTTCTTGAGTGTTTTAAATAGGAATGGATGTTGCATGCTATCGAATGCTTTTTCAGCATCTATCGATATGTGGGTCTTATAATTTTTTTCCTGTCAATATGGCAAATAATACTAATTGTCCTTCATATATTGAACCATCCCTGCATCCCAGGTATGAATCCCACTTGGTCATAGTAAATTATTTATTTTATATGCTTTTGTATTCTATTGGCCAGTATTATGTTAAGGATTTTTTAATTGATATTCATTAGGGATATTTGCCTTAAGTTTTCATTTCTTGTGGAATCCTTGCCTATTTTAGGTCTCAGAGTTATATGAGCTTCTGTGAAAGAATTTGGGACTTTTTCATCTTTTTCTGTGTTCTGCAAGAGTTTGTGAAGGATTGATGTCAGTTCTTCCCTGAATGCTTGGAAGAATTCTCCTGTGAAGCCTTCTAGCCTGGGGGATTTTTTTTATGGTAATTCTGTAATAAACTTGTCTTTTTCTTCTATTACCATGAGCCTCTTGAAGTTCTTGATGTCCATCTGGGGTAGTCTAGGGAGGGTTGGTTTTTCCAGGTAATTGTCCATGTCTTTCAAGATTTGAATTCATTAGAGTATAGGCCTGCATAGTACATATTAGGGTGCATTGTAATGATCACTGTTTCATCCTTCATCCTTGCTACTGAAATTTGTTCCTTTGGTTAGGTTTGCCATTGTCTGTCAATTCTGCTATTCTTTTCAAAGAACCATCTTTTAGCTGTATTAAAATTTCCATAATTTTATTGTTTTCTCTCTCCTGTATCTCAGCTCTGATTTTTATTATTTCTTTTCTTTTGTAATTAGTAGAACTGTTCTGTTTATTCTGTTGTGATTGGTGTAAGTTTTCATGTGTGCATTTATTGCCATCAGCCTTCCTCTGATAAATTTGTTTGCTATATTCCAAATGTTTTGATACGTTATATTCTCATTGTCATTGGTTTCTAGAAACTTCCTGATCTCATCTCTGATTTGGGCTCAAACCCACTCCTTTTGCAATAAAAGTTCTTCATACTCCAGTTGTTTGCTCTAGTTTTCTTCATCGTTCTGTTTATTTCCAGCCTTATGATACAGTTGTCAGAGACATTTGTATAATCTTTATGTGCTTGAATTTATTCAGGTTCGATCTGTGTACTAGTATGTGGTGTATTCTTCAGTATGTGCCAAATGGACTAGAAAAGAATGTGATTTTTTTTTTTGCATTTAGGTGGAAAGCCCTGAAAACATCTATCAGGTATATTTGTCCAATTGTGATATTTAGGTTTGTAGCCTCTCTTGTTGAGTTTCTTTCCCTATGATCTATGTTTTCCAGAAAGTGGTATATTTAAGTCACGTGCTATAATTTTTGAGCCTGTGATTTCTATTTTCTTCTTTTAGAGTGTTTGATTTATGAGTTTCATGGGTCTCTTGCTGGGCATGTATGTATTTATTATGCTTCCTGGTTCTTGAGCTACTGTTCCTTTAAGCATTACATAGTGCTTCCCCTTGTCTCTTCTTATGGCTTGAACATTGAGATCAATTTTGTCAGAGATTAAGATTGCTGCCCCTACATTTTTGCGTTGCTATTTGTTTAGTATATTTTTCTCCAGCTTTTAATTTTCAATCTAGTTTTGTCTACAGTGTTGAGATGTGTATCCTGAAGGCATAAGACCAGTGGGTTATGTTTTCTCAGCCGATCTATTAGCATCTGTCTTTTATTGCCTGACACATCCACTGATGGTCAGTGACATCCATCTGCGAACTCTGTGATGTCATCTTGTACCATTTGTGTTTGGTGTTTTCCTAACCAACTATCTTATTAGTTTGTGATGTGTGTGTGCATGGTTCATCCTTGCTTTCTCTCCACTACTGAGCTAATGCTTTCTGGGGGGCTGTTTTCTCTTTGTCTCCCTCTGGGTGGAGTTGTTAGATGTGATGTTCTCTTAGTTTCGCTTCATGAGTGTTGATCTTATGCCCATACTGGGTCAGTAAGGATATTTTGTTGGGTTGGGTTACTTTTTATGTATTCTTTGAATTTTCCTTGTCTGAGAAGACCCATACTTCTCCATCTATCTTAATAGATCATTTGGCCAGGTATAGTATTCTTGGCTTTGTGTTATTTTTCTTCAATTTGGAATGTGTTACTCTATTTCCTCCTCTTTTTCATTGTGTCCACTGATAGGTCTGACCATATTCTTATTTAGATACCTTTATAAATGACTATTTACTCTCCTCTAGCTGTTCTCTTTTTTCTCTTTTTCCTTGTAGTTGGAGAATTTAGCCATTATCTATCTTGGTGACTTCTTCTTGAGATTCACTTTGACTGGTTTTCTTTCAGCCATCTGAATGGCTGCCTGATCATCATTTATTAAGCTTGGGAAGTTTTTCTCTAAGAGTTCCCTAGCTACTTTTGTTGTTGATTTCTTTGTTGTGTCTTGTTCTTGTAGTCCAAATATTCTAATTTTGTCATATCATCCCTTAAGTCTTGTATTTCCCTTTGGTGCATTATCTTTATCTCCTCTATCATTTCATTCTTTTTCTGTATTGATTTCCTCATATCCTGTATGATATGAAGCCGCATTCTGAAAATTTCTTTCTGTGGCAAGTTAATGTCTGCTTTATTTATGCATGTCGTTCGGTTCATGACTTCTTCCAGCATTGTCATCTGTGTCTCCTGATTTTTCATTGAGGCTGTTGGGACTGGTTGCTGTTTACCTGTTGGTTTAGAGGAGCCTGGTGCTATCTTCTAGAGTTCAAGAGAACTGGGCTCTTTCTGGAAAGACCTGTATCAGTGCTTACATGATCTACCTTTGGGTCACTGCACTGGGGGTGATTGGGGGGGGAGAGAGGAGATTTACTCTGGCTCTAGCCAACCAGTATTTTGTTACTTGGAATGTGTGTTTGATAGGCCTCTCACAGGACACTTGTTGGTTGGTTGTAGGTCCACAAGGGTGGCATTTCACTGGCTGATATATAAGTATGCCATAGTGGTATGCCTCATGGTGCTTGGAATGTCTTAGGTGGCATGTGGTGCTTCCCTCTGCCATTATGACAGTGTTATAGAGGGTGTGTGATTATACCCTTCTTGGTGTAGAGCACAGTCGATGGTAGGTGGAATTACCTTAGACAAAGAAAGCCATAGAGTTTGGGAAGATGTTCCCACAGCAGCATGGAGCACCACAGACAATGGGCAAGACTTTTCATCATATCTTGTAGAACTTTGGGTATACTGTGGAGTTCCCCTACCCATTTGAATGGGATATACCCAGCCACTTGGGTTATGATGGAGGACAGGCTTAATTTCCCCAGCTGCATGTAAAACCATCATGTGTGAGAAGGAGCTCCCCCAATTGGGTTGTCAATGTTGCACTAGGTGTAGGGGAGCAGCCTGGAGGCTGGGAGTGGCTTATGAAAGGAAAAAGAGGAAGAAGAGAAGAAAAATGAGAGAAAGGATAAAACAATGACAAGAGCAAAGATAAAAAACAAACTAATACACATAAAAAATACAAAGAAAAACAAAAAAAATGGCCAAAAAAGAAAAAACCAGAAAATTGAATCTGCTGAGACTGAGGTGGGAAAAAAGAGAAGAAGTAGAAGGGGGAAAGGAGAAGCAAAAAAGAAAAATAAGATAAAGAGAGAAAAGAAAAATATATAAAGAGATAGCTGGGCCCCATGCCATGCTGTGTTTAGATAGATAGCACTGCCTCGTGACATGTGTGCATCACTGTCATAGGGTCAGGCTGGATCTCTCCCCAGTGGGTGGGTGAAGTGGCCCTAGGTAGAAGGTAGGAGGCTGGAAACTGGCAGTTTTATGTGGATGGAAAGAGAAGAGGGGAGGAAAAACAAAAGAAGAAAGAAAGGGAGAAAGAAAGAAGAGAAAAGAGAGAAGAAGAAAAAGAAAAAGAAAGAAAACACAATTGCGTTCACTGATTGTGTTGGGAAAGAGAGAAGAAAACAAATAAAGAATAAAAAGTTGATCTCTGGTCACCTGAACGTGGGGGCCAGATGGGTTTAAACTCTGCTCCAGTGTTACAGGTTGCTATGCCTTTTCAGTGCAGTACCCCACTGGTGCTGGGTGGAATTTCCCTAGTTGCAAGATCACCACAAAGGCCAAACTGAGGTTTCCTCAGTAGCATGGAATGCTGTGGAGGGCTGACACAGCTGCCTTGTGTTGTGTTCAACGCTTCCACAGAGGACAGGCTGGTGTTGCCTCTGCTATTTGCACTGAGATGCCCTAGGTGGAGGGTAATGGCCCAGACCAGAAATGGTATATGAAAGGAAGGAGAGGGAGTACAAAGGAAAAAGAGAGCGAAAAAAGAAAGAAAAATAGAAACAAAACAAAACAAAACTGGACCCGTTGAGACCGACTGTGTTGGGAAAAAATAGAAGGAAGGGAGAGGAAAAAGAGTAGTAAGTAAGAAAATAATTGAGACTTGATCGCCTGAACTGTGTGGCTTGAACAGTTCCAGCCCTGCTTCAAGGTAGTGGGGTGGTGTGCCCTCTTGGTGCAGGGTACCTCAGACGCTGGGCAGAATTACCCTTGACAGCAAGATCAGAGCAGAGGCCAGGCACAGTTCCCACAATGGTGTTGACTGTTGGAGTTCAGTGGTGTGTGCAGCACTGCAGCAGTGGGGGTAGGGATGGGGATGTGGGTTCCTTCAGCCCCGTGTAGGCCCCAGGATAGGCAGAACTTCCCCAGATGTGTGTAGCATCACTGAAATCTGATAGTAGTTCCCCCAGCTGTACTTGTTTTCCTAGCTTGTCCAGTACCATTGATGTCCTAACAGTTCAGATATTTGTTTGTTTTTCCCCTGGTCAGTTGGAATTGAATAAACTTATTATGAAACTCAGACTTACTCAAAGGGGTCTTTGTTATGTTGATACCCTCTCTAGAAGACTTCTGGCATTGTTTAACTTGAGATCCCTTGTTATGATAATTTAGGTTAAAGGACTTATTCTACCAGTTGTCTTGGAGTTCAAAGATCAGCCAGGTATTTGCAGTTTTTACCAAGAAAATACTTTTTCTCTCTTATGGGGTGGGCTTACGGGGTGCCCTGATTTGAGTGCTGTCACATTGACTCCCGGTGGGCGGGGGGGGGGAGGGGGGATCCAGCTTATCAGAGAGGTTGTTTTCTTCTCAGTCAACTGAATTCGCCCACTGGACGATGACTATCTACTTATTTCCTGTCACACTTTGACCTAACTTAGGTAAATTTACTTACTTCCTTTCAATTGCTCCAAATCTATGACTACCTGATGACCAGATACTCAGGCTACAAGCTCAAGGCCTGATGACCAGATACTCAGGCTACAACTAACAGCTCAGAAGCTGGAGCTATGGGGTGGGGTCCTATGACTAGCTTTCAGAGGTTCTTCTGTGTCTGGTATTATGGGATGTCATCCTGACTAAATCGCTACCCATTGCCAAACTAGGGCACTGGCAGCTGCACATCAAACCTAGAGCTATTTAATGCATTCTCAGTTCACTATGTGAATAGAAATTTTTTTTAAAAGTGGTGTTCAGGCTAGATGCTAGTATCCTGATTCTAATTTCAGGACTCAGCCTCCCAGGATCCTTCACCTTACCTCCCATTTTTCTGATCTGCCAGCAGGAGCTCTATATGCTTGAATCTAATTTGCCGCCATCTTTTTCCATCTCCCACATTCTTTTTTTTCAAATGTGGAACCATCCTTGCATTCCTGGTATAAATCTCAATGAATCATGATTAATTATATTTTTGATATATTGTTAGAGTCTATTGGCCATTTTTTTAAATCACTTTATTGGGGGCCCTTACAACACATAGCATTCCATACAGTATTTGTATCACGCATATTTGTGTGTATGTTGCCATCATTATTTTCTAAACATTTATTTTCCATTGAAGCCTTTGGTAGCAGCTCCTCTTTTCTTTCTCCCTCCTGCCCCTCCCACTCTCATGACACCTTAATAAATTATTATTATTATTTTCATATCTTATACCAACCACTGTCTCCTTTCAATCACACTTCTGTTGTTTATCTCCCTGGTAGGGTGGTAGTGGTGTATGCATCAATTATTGCAATCAGTTTACCCTTCCTCCTGTCCTCCTTTCACCTTCTCCCTTCCCTCTTGGTATCACTACCCCCATTTCTGTTCCTGAGGGGTTTATCTGACCTAAATTCTGTGTGTCATTAGCTCTTATCTACTGGTGGACATGCTCTGGTCTAGCCAGAACTTAACAGCAGGGCTGAGGACTTGATGGTAAAGGGTAAGACAGCCTCAAAGAACTAAGGAATATTGTGTTTCATTGGTACTATACTTCACTCTCGTTGATTCAGCCCTTCCTTGTGAACCTTCTGTAAGGGATGTCAAAAAGTAATACAAGTATTATAATAAAACAAAAGCACATAAACCAAAAAGTAAAATAAAGGAATAAGAACACTTTAGGAATTCCTGCTCTTTGGTAGTGTTATTATATGGGAGAAGTGAGGCCTGGGTGGTAGGGGTGCCCTGGAGACAAAAGCAGGAAAGAAGGTGGTAGTTGGGGAAATGACAAAACGTGAAGTTTGGGTACAGGTTATGTCTGCACCAATCTGTTTATATGATCTGCTATCCACCAAGGCTTCCAGAGACCTGCGAACTAAGCTATTTGGTTGGATTGTCTGCCTTGGGTCCAGGAAAACTCAGTTGTGCTGGGGAGGAACAGAGTTCACAAGTAGCTTGTGCCACTGGTCAACAATAAAGTGGAGTCTGTCAACAAATGTTGCCATTCTTTCACATTAAGGAACCTGTGGCTATTTGGCTTTAAGGTGAAGTTCTCATTGTCAGAAAGTGCAGCATATTACTCCTAGTGGAACCTCTATGGTAGCTGCTGAGGAAATCTTCCTATCCTTATTATCTGTGGGTCATATTCACTAAATATTTTCCTACTTTTTAATAGATTATTTTTCTTTCTTACTTACATTCTATATTTTAAAGATTAATACTTTCTCTGCTGAGTCACTGATATAAAAACTTTTTCCCCCAGTCTCTGGGTTTTATTTTTATTCTTTTGATGAAGTCTTTTGGTGCACATAACTATCTTATTTTTAGTAAGTTCTTGTCATCTTTTTGTCTACTGTTGTGTATGCTTCTTTCTTTACACTTCATAGCATGTCTATGAACTGCAATACGTCCTTAAGTTTGCCCTTGTTGATTGATACTCGATTTACATTCCAGTCTTTGGCTTATCTTTAGTTGATTTTTGTTTACAAAAATCCTGTTGCAGTCCTTTGTAAATAGAGATCCTATTTTTCCAGCACCATTGGATGAAACTGTATCTACCTCAACTGATGGTTTCTGCCCCTCTGTTGAAAATCAGTTGTCTGTGGCTAATGAATTTATTTATGAATTTTCTACTCTGTTTCATTAACCTATGCAGTTATCACGATGCCAATATCACATGTTTGATTACTGAGACTATGTAATAGGTTTTTACACCAAGTAATGAGAGATCTCCAACTTTATTCTTCTTAATAAAGTTATTTGCTTATTCTGAGTCTCTGTCTTATCCACATATAGTCAATAATTGGTTTACCCATTTCTTTAAGAGTTAGCTTGGAATAAGCCTTGGAATTGCATTGAGTTTATAGATTCCTTTGGGTAGTATTGACAATTTCACAAAGTTAAGCATTCCCCATGAACATGGAATATTCTTCCATTTATATTAACCTCTGTTGTTTTTTTCAAAATAGTGTCCTCTTGGTTCTTTGATACAATCTTTGTTTCTCTTGTTAGGATTAGTCCTAAGAATTTCACATTTTGTGTGACTTTTATAAATAATATTGCTTTTTTGGTTTCTTTTTCAGAGTTCTCTTTTTAGTATACAGAAATCCAATATAATTTTCTGTGTTAAACCTCTATTCTCTTATATTGCTAAATCTTTCAATTGTTCCCAACAATTTTTTGTTGTTGGGTCCTTGTGTTTTGATATGTATACAATCATATCATCTCCAAACAGTGAGAATTTGGCTCCCCCTTTTCTCATAGAGCAACACCTAGTTGGTACCTGAAGCCAAAGACAAATAAAGGAGCTTTTACATAGATAGAAAATGAAGTCCTTGCTGAAGAAATGAAGTAAAAATCTAACAGGTGGAGAGACAGAAGATTCTGTTCAAGAGATAACAAGCAAGATCTCCTTAGCAACTACTGAAGAGGCTCCATTAGGAGGAATATTTTGAACCTCTTGGTAGTGAGAAATTCAAATTAAAGGCTAAGTAGTTTTCTGTATGTTAGTTTTTTAATCTATGCTAGACAATAATTTTTGTGCACTGGTAATAAATGGATATTGTGCTGCTATTGGTTATTATGCTCTGTATTTCTCTAAGAGGTCATTGGTTAATTGTTTTACTAATTTCTTTGATGTCTTATTTATAGACTTTCTTTCCTAATTGTATTCCTTGCCTAAAGAGTATTGTACTAAAATCTCCTACTATTATTGCTGTGTTGTCTGTTTCTGTCTTCAATTCTATAAGTGTTTGATTAGAATGCATTGATGGTTGTTCAATGGATTTGTATGTTTATTATGGTTGTGTCTTCTTGTTCTAATGTTCTCTCAATCATTATGTAGTGTCGTACTTTGTCTATCCTGATTTTTTTGCCTTGAAGTCTATTTTATTGGAAATTAGTATTTTCATTCCGGCTTTCTTCTCTCCACCCCCACCACATGATCTTGGTAAAGTTTTTGTGATCCTTCGATTTTTAGTCTATTTTTGCTTGTGTTTAAAGTGTGTTTCTTATAGGTAGCATATTGATGGATCTTACTTTCTTAAGCAGTCTGTTATTCTCCATTAACATTCAGTGTCATTCTTGACATGTGCAGATTTATTGCTTTCATTTTCTTGTGAGTTGGTGGTTTCATTAGTTTCTTTGTTCTTCCTATAATTCTGTGCTATTTTGAATGTTGTTTTCACCTGGTTGATTTCTGAATCATGATTTTTTCTTATATATTTTTCTTATATATTTTGTCAACTGTTGTTGATTCTCTGTCCACAGTGTTTCCTTTAGTATTTTTTTGTAATGATGGCTTTATTTTAACAAATTACTTTGATTTCTCCTTGTATGGATTAAAAATCAATGTAATCCTCACTATCAGTAATATCATGATAAATGGAGAGACTATTGATGCTGTCAAGGATTTCACCTTGTTTAGACCCACAAGCAATACTCATGGAAGCAAATGTCAAGAGACAAAAGTGACATGTTACATTGAGTAAATAAATTTCTTTAGAATATTGGAAATCAAGAATGTTACTTTGAGGACTGAGGTGTGCCTGACACAAGTCATGGTAGTTTCAGTAGCTTCATGGGCATATGAAAGTGGATGTTGAATATGGAAGATATAAGAAAAATTGATCTATGGTGCTGGTGAAGAATATTGAAAGTACCATGGGCTCTCAAAATGACAAAAAAGTCTGTCTTGGAAGAAGTAGTACAAGAATGCTCCTTAGAGGCAAAGATGGAAATATTTTGTCTTCTTTAGTTTAGACATGTTGTCAGAATAGACCAGTCCCTGGAGAAAGACTTGATGCTCGATAAAGTATAGGGGCAGTGAAATAAGTGAAGAGCTTCAAGAAGATGGATTTAAATAGTGGTTACAACTATGAACTGAAGCACAGGAAGAACTTTGAGGAAGGCACAGGACCTGGGAATGTTTTGTTTTGCTGCACATAGGGTTGCTATAGATTGGAATTATTCTGATAGCATCCAACAATAACAACATTTTATGGAAGAAGAAGAAGGAGGAGGAGGAGGAGGATGAGAAGAAGAAGAAGAAGAAGAAGAAGAAGAAGAAGAAGAAGAAAACAACTGTATAAACTGATATACAAGAGAGCATCAAAATGTTTGTGGAAAAATTCTATCATTTCTAATTCATTTTCAACAAACTTTTTGAAGCTCCCTTTATGTTTGTAATTATCCATCTATATTTGGAGAAGGACGTGGAATAAATTATACCCGGAGATTGGCATTGGTTATTTCCATAGTTATTAATATGGAAATGTTAAGGGTGAGCATATACGAGAAAATGGATATAAAATTAATTTAAAGTTCAAAGGAAATGGGGAATAAGTATTATGATCAATAAAAAACAAGGTATAAAATTCTGTCTATAATATTACTTTAAATATTTCTAAATTAAATAAACTTTTGGACAGTTCTATGAAATACCTGAACTTCAAAAAATCTTAAAAATAGATTTGACTCTTTCAAGACTGATGACAGAAGACTTGATAAGCTGTGGGAGGACGTCAAAACTACCATTCATGAAGAAAGCAGAAGGTCATTAAAAAGACAAGGAAGAAAGAACATATCAAAATGCATGTCAGAAAAGACTGAAACTTGCTCTTATACATAGACTAGCTAAATAAAACGAAAGAAAATTTGAAGTCAATGAACAGAATAGAAAATTTCAAAGAGCAGTTGGAATATAAAAACCCAAATGTAATAATGAAATGTGTAAATATCTAGAGTTAAAAAACCAAAAAGGAAGAATATGTTCATCATGTCTTAAACCCAGAGAACTCAAGAAAACTTCAAGCCTTGAGTTGCAACATTGAAAGATTAAGTGGGCAAAATATCGAGTGAGCAGAAAGAATCTGAAGAATACAGAAAGAATGCACAACATTATTGTACCAGAAAGAATGAGTCGACATCCCACTGCTTTGGGAGGCAGCGTACAAGCAAGAACCAATGGGTCTGAAGGAAGACTTGTAGTGGCACAGGATACATCAGCCAGAAATAAGTGCCAGGGCTGCTGAAAGACCAATTGAATATTTCATTCAGCACGCTGGTGAAGCACAGAGAGTATTCACGCGTCTATGCCAGGAAATTTGGAAGAGAGTTATTGGTCAAGTGACTTAAAGATCTGAAAAATATGAAAAGATCCATATTTATACCTATTCCAAAGAAAGATGATTCAATGAAACACTCAAGCTATAGAACTGCATCATTGATATCACATGCAGTGTATTGATAAGAATCTGCCAGAAATTCAAGTCTGATTCAGAAGAGGACAGGACTTGGGATACTCGATGCATCTTGACTCAAAGCAGGGAATACCAGAAAGATGTTTACTTGTGTTTTAATGACTATGCAAAGGCATTTGACTGTGTGGGTCATAACAAACTATGGATAACATCAAGAAGAATGTAAATTCCAGAACACTTAATTGTGCTCCTGTGGAATTTATACATGGATGAAAAGGTAGTGTGAAAAGAACAAGAGAATATTGCATAGTTTGAAATAAATAAAGGTGTGTATCAGGGTTGTAACTTCTCACCATGCTTATTCAATTTTTTGGCTGATCAAATAATCAGAGAAACTCGATTATATGAATAAGAATGTGACATCATGATTGGGGAAGGCTTATGAACAGTCTGCACTGTGCAGATGACACAAACCTTGCTTCCTTAAAGTGAGAAGGGCTTGAAGCTCTTGCTGATGAAGACAAGGATTGCAGTCTTCTGTATGGATTGCAACTCAATGTAAAGGAAACCAAAATTCTCACGACTTAAGATAACATAATACTAGATGGGGAAAGTTTGATGTCAGGAATGTTGTGGGTTAAGATGTGTCTGGCCAAATCATGGTATCTTTCATTGTTTCACATGTATGTAAAAATTAGGCATTGAATGAGGAAGGCCAAAGAGGAATCAATGCATTTGAATTGCTGGAGAATAATATGGAAAGTACCAGAGACTGCTAAAAGAACAAACAGTCTTGGTAGAAGAAAGACCACAGTAATCCTTGGAGGCAAGGATGTCAAGAGTTTTCCCTACATACTTTGAACATATTGTCAGGAAATACTAACCCCTGGGAACAGGATTCCATGCTTAGCAAAGGGAGAGGCAGAGCAAAGAGGAAGGACTTTTAAAAGGTGGATTGATACAGTGGCTGCAACAATGGACTCAGGACAGGAGCAATCCTAAGAATGGTGCAGGGCCAGGCAGTGTTTGTTTCTGTTATGCATAGGGTCGCGATGGGTCACTGACACCTGAAAGCAACGACATAATACAATAAACTGAAAATGCTAATTGGATTAGGTTAAAAAGTTTTCAGTAATTTTCATCTTCAATTTCTGCTAATTAAGTTTTTCAAATACTGCAACCTAAAAATAGTTTATTAGCTTCCTTAATGTCTTCAAAATAACTTTGCTCCAATATTCTGGATATGTCCATAAAAAGAGAACATTTACTCTCCACTTCTTAGTGCTGTGGTACAGAATTCCAAGCAATGTGTACAGAGACAGCTCCTGAGTAGCGAAGTTTATTCTCTTTTTGCAGTTCTTCTCTAAATTCCCACAGGATTTTTTCACAATTACAGAAAAATGCCCTCATAAGCAGTAATTTCATCAATAAGCTTCTGGTAGTAGTCATTTGTTTTATATTCAAATGAGCCCATGACAAAAAAATTCTGAGTAACAAAACACACATTTGCTAGGCTGGAGACATTATTTCTGGTGAACTTTTTTATTTTGAATTTTCTATTGCAACCCTAGTCTGTGTTAATAAGATCAAAGCAGTCATGGGCCTCCTTAACTGGAAGAAATAAATGTCTTCATCTTTTATTAAATATTGGAAGTGACTAAAAGTGTTACCTCTCTGAGGCAAGGTTTGAAGAAGCAAACTGATATATTTTGCTAATTAAACCATTAAAATCCTAATTTAGGTGCAAATAAAGAAGGTCCATTAAATCTTAATCTACAAAGCATGTGAGCTTGGTTTCTGAACTAAAGTGCTCAAATCCTCACCTCAGGAAAGTGGTTAAAAATAGAACTTTCACCAAAGTACTCTCTTTAAAAATAGAACTTTCACCAAAGTACTCTCTAGTCCCCACCGGAATACAAGATGTGCAGAAAAAGCAAGATGCCCTTTTTATATATCCTTTCCCCTTCTTCTTCTTGCCTCTTGTTCTCACCCAAACATACAAATACAATGAAAGGGGAAGGAATTTCAGCTCCATGCCCCTCTGGACACTCCCAGATGCTCACAGATCTGGAGATAGACAACTCTGAATTCTGTTAGGACCAGAAGGTCCCCAGACAGCACTAGAGACAGCATGGGAAGTGAAGGGATTTGTAATTTAGTTCAAGTTTGTGCAGATTTTGTTGACGCTTCTTCCTATCTGGAAGCTTTTAGGTGTCTTTGTGTCCCTGTGTCTCTTCATAATACAGTTTTGGAACGAATCAAATCTCCCTGAATGTCATGAGGGTTAAATGAGATAATGTATGTTACCAGCTAGTGCCTGATTTGATATATTATCTATGCTCAATAAATATTTTTGTAACAGTTTCCCCCGAATAAAAATAAAACTCCTAGAGAGACATGCATTGTAGTGTTAACAGTGATATCCTCAAGGCTTGGGGTTTCTATTACCGGTTATCTATTTTTAAGTTTTTGTTAAGTGTTTTCTGTCAAAAATTTTCAACTACTCCAAAGACCTTCATTTTTCACGTGTGGCTGCTACTATCAACTCCGACGTGTATTTACTTTTCACTTAATACACATTTATAGCCATACAGATGGGGAAAATGCGGGTCCTGAAAATGAAATGACTGTAAAGTTACCCTCACCTGCCCCAATCTGATTTTGCTTGCTGTTCAATCATCTTGAGAAACCTTTCTTAGGAAGAGCAGTTCTTCTTGCTTTTAAAGAGAGCTCACATATGCTGCATAGTACAAGAACTGTCTTCATGACCTCTAGGTCCAAGTCTTGGGTCACTTTGACCAATATGGGTCTTTCTCTGTCTCTCTGTCTCTCTCTCTATATGTGTGTGTATATATATATGCATACATATATATGTATACATATATATGCATACATATATATGCATACATATATACACACATATATATACATTCCCCCCCTCTTTCTCTCACCTCTCTACCCCCTCCCCTGCTATGAATGATTACCACTCAGTTAATACAAGGAATAACAAGAAATACTGGGGGTGGAGGGGAGGTAAAGGGAGTTCAAAAGTGATAGGATAACAGAAGGAATGGGGCACTAATCCACCCAGGGACGGAGTATGGTTCTTGTCTCCACAGAAACCAGAGTGGGCGAGCAGTTCCTACCACGAAGCACCCAGCCATGAGGACAATGTGGACACATGGAAGGATGCAAGAAAAGAGAGCTATAGAGCCGGACGCAACCAGAGTCAGATGGACTCCATCCCTAGTAGTGGGCGTGGCAGAGAACAGGGTGGGGGAGCGACCAGCATCTCACACCCACAGGGACAAAGAAAAGAAGGGAGGAAGAAGAAGAGAGCTGGTCCAAGCTCCACGCCGACACATGATGCTCAGAGGAATACATCCCTCTAGAGACCCATTGCGCCACAGAAAGGACTGGGCAAACGATTCCTGGGGGCATGAGAGAGGAGAGGAGAAGGGGGGGAGGACAAACACATGGACGGGTTGGGGGAGCAATAAGTGGTTAGGAATCGATGGAAAGGAGGGTATGGGAGGTCTGGTCAGGATTAAGCAAGGACAATGAATCTGAAAATACAATGAAATGCCAATGAAGGTGGAACATGATGGTAGGACAGGAGGGAGATGGAAGGAAATAGAGGAAAGAATTAGAAGGCAAAGGGCACTTACAGAGGTCTAAACATAGGTATGTCCATACATAGATAAAACTAACTATTATAAGATGGGAATAAATTTAAGAACGTATCTATAGGCAAATATTAGGGTAGCAATTGGAACCTGGGCCCTCACCCTGGTGCTCCCTCAATGCAAGAACACTTTGTTCTATGAATCTGGCATTCCTTGAGGCCCAATGGCCCAACATGATCACTGAAGTAAAATGGGTGCACAAATAAATGTGGTGAAGAAAGCTGAAGGTGCCCAGCCATCAATGGATGTATCAAGTGTCTTGAAAGCCTGAAGATAAACATTAGACCATTTACCTGAGAAGAGACCACAGCCACACAGAAGAAGCACAACAGCCAGCGTGGGTCAAATGGTGGTGAAAGTGATGAAAGGTCTATGCAATAGATATCAAATGGTGGGGGGGGGGGAACCAAACAAAACAAACACTGTGTGCACACATCCCCAAGGTACCTGAGAACATGTAGGAGCATGAACAAGGGTGGTGAAGAAAGCAGATGGGCCCAGCTATCAAAAGATAAGAGCATCCGGGGCCTTAAAGGCTTGAGCAGCCATCTAGCTCAGAAGCATCAAAACCCACCATAAAAGAAGGTCACTTGCCTATACGATAATGAGGTGCTGAAACAATCATGTATCAAAGAACAAAAATCAAAATCAATGGACCAATTGACTCCCGATATCACTGAAGACAAATGGATACAGAGGCAAACAGAGCAGAAGAAACGATGGTGCCCAGCTAACAAATGATTGAATGCCTGGAATCTCAAAGATTTGAAGATAATCGAGTCACCATTCAGGGCAGAAACAGCAAAGTCCACATGGAGGAAGCACACCAGCATGCGTGATCAAGATGGGCCGAAGGGAGCAGATATCGAGCACCAAAGAACAAGAATCACATCATTACAAATGAGGAGGAGAGTAGGGTGGGGACCTAAGGCCCACTGGTGGGTAAT